>APFE031730496.1:73999-131293 GCA_000404065.3 Pinus taeda | reverse complement strand
ACTTAGGACATTTACATTATTTTCTCGGTCTTCAAGTCTTGCAATCCAAGGAAGGTATTTTCCTCTCCCAATCCAAGTATGCCTGTGATCTTCTACACTTCTTTCACATGGAACATTGTAAGCTAGATCCTTCTCCCTTTCAGTCTGGAGTCAAAATTTCAGTCTCTTGTACTTCCCCTGAAGTTGATGCTACCTTATACCATCAACTTGTAGGAAAACTTTTGTATTTAACCCATACTCATCCTGATATTTCCTTTGTTGTAGGCCTTGTTGCTCAGTTTATGCAAACCCCACATGAAGGTCATTGGAAAGCAGCTAAACGAATACTTCGTTATGTTCGTGGTACAGTTCAGTTTGGAATTCATTACAGTGCTTAAGCATCTCCTCTATTGGTTGGTTTCACTGATTTCGATTGGGCTGGTGACCCTGATGATTGGAAGTCTACTGCTGGTTATGTGTTCACTCTTGGTTCAGGAACTATTACATGGGCTTGCAAGAAACAAGCTGCCATTTCTCTTTCTTCAGCAGAAGCAGAGTATCGTGGTGCCGTAGAGGCTGGTAAGGAAGCCTTGTGGCTTCGTCAGATCCTATCAGAGTTTGGTTTTTAGCAGCAACATCCGACTACACTTTGGTGTGATAATCAAAGTACCATTCAGCTTTGCAAAGATCCAGTTCACCATCAGCACAGTAAACACATTGAACTACACATGCACTTCATCAGAAAGCTCATTCATGACCATGTTCTTGAAGTGCAATATTGTTCAACAGATGATCAAGTTGCAGACATCTTCACAAAGGCTCTCACAGAGGTGAAGTTCACTAATCTTCGATTTATGGTTGGAGTTCGGGAAGTTGTCACTAAGGGGGGATAGGCTCTAGTGCCTCCTTCCTTCTCCTATTGTGTCATATTTGTAAATCCTTCAATCCTATCCCAAGTTGTTCTTAATGGGGATGTTATAATATTCCGACACATAGGAATAGTTAAGTATAACTTGGTCTAGTATAGAGTTAGGTAAAATGTGTTTCTTTAACATGTACATTTGTAACTTACAATCCGACGGTCACGATATGTAGTGATCCGACAGTCCATTCTCTCCTTGGTATTACCAACACCTGATCTGTGGCTTGACACCCGATTGGTCCATGAATTCTATTTAAAGCGCATGGAGGGTCATTTGTAGGTTCACCATGCATGACAAAAGCTTATGTAAATTTTCATTCTTTTATTAATAAATTGCATGTAGTAGCCACGTTGGCACAGGCCGTGTACTGTTTCCCTCTCTCAGGGTTTTAACCACGTCAAAATACTGGTGTATTGATCTGTGATCTGTTTGTGAGCAGTGTCCTTTTGGTGTTCTGTCTGAGGAAATTACCCTGTAAATTCCTACATTGAGAACCAAATGTCACTTGGAGTCTTTGATATCCAGCTTAGTGTCTAAGGTATGAAATATATTTATGAACTCTGGCATTGTTTGGTCCCTCTCCTAAGATAGTGTATCTCATCTCATGTACTAGTCTTCATAGATCGCAACAAGGTAATATTGTATAACATACATAGAAGGGTCCCAAGCATGTGTTATTGTAAGAAATGCAGATTTCTCAGTGGCCCTTTGTTCATAGTAAGTCTCACTCCAATCCTTTATGTGGGGGGAACCTTTAGGGAGTGAAAAGGTAATATTTTCTCCATTGAAAAAAATACAGACTAAAAAATACCCTTCTAACATATTTAACCTTTTTCCAAGGGCATCTACATTTATCTGGTATTTAACAACATACTTACATTGTACCTCAAAGGAAGTAGTGCCTCCAAAGCTGCCACTTGATTAATATGCATCACATGTTCGCATTTGTTGAAGGATCTGGTAAAAATTATTCGTCATCTCATTCCTTTGTTGCATGAGAACATCCATAAGAAATTTTAATATGATACCATCTCCCTCATATTTATTTTCTTCCACCATGGAAGATCATCACAGCTGATGATGATGGTCTTGCAAGGGCTCAAGTAGTTGGAGTCCCAACTCCTTATTCCATGATCTTGTTGGGGACATGCATAGAAAAATAGATATAGACTAAATCCATTTAATATCATTGGTCCATATTCATGAAGGGAATGAAACAAAACATATATTTATAACATAAACATAGAGATATATTGAAACTTGACTTCTATTAATAAATAGAAAATCCTAAAACTATAAAAAATGAAAATGAGAACAAACTAAATGAAATGGTGGTAGCTTCTCTTTGAGAAGAGATGTGGCGACTACATGCATTTTCCAAAGTGGGTTACAATAAGGTTAAAAGTCCCTTTTTAGCATTAGAAGCAATGAGGAAACACTAAACATCCAAAACCCTAACCTTAGTAGATGAAGAGACAAAAGGATTTTGGGCCCCACTCGACTTTGTCGATACAACAACCTCCCAAGGTCCTAATTTTGCATGTAATATATGTTAGGTGTGCTTGGTAGCCCATTTGAAAAATCTAGTCAAGAGTTACAAAATTAATTCTTACCTAGGATTTTCCATTTGCGACAACTTCGGTCCCAAAAAATGTCAGAAAACCATCATTTAAGGTCTCAAAACAGCCGTGAAAGTTTAGGACTTGAAAAACTGTAAACAAAATACCAATATGGAGAAGTGTGCTTTGGTCCAATGGAGTAAGGGGACGACCAACGATGTCTACTTGGATTAGAATGTGTATCAACTCTTGAAATTTGATTAAACCAATAAGGACATTAATCTAAAATACAATTAGAAAATGTAGTTTCTTATTTTCCCTCCAAAAATATTTACCGCCAGAATCCATATCATAATCTTGAATCCAATTAGTTATTTTAAAGTTGATTTTGTTAGAAATATTTTATTTTAATGTTCATTTTCTACCTCAAAACTTAAGAAATAAAGATTGTACACATAGACACATTGACTCATTTAGAGGTAATGATCGCTCCTTTGTATGTCTAAGGTGTGACAATATAAAAACATGTTTTTTTTTTATTACCTAATTATGATGTAGCTATAAGTTTCCTTTCATGATCAATTGTTGATATTAAAGGGAGGAAAAACATTGGTAATGGTTGGATTCCTTTGAAAATATCTATCCATATAAAATTATTGGGTTTATTTTTATGAAGCCAAGTGATCCTATTCTTTTTTAGTGCCAGAGAATTATATCTCTATTTCACAAGTGGTTTGTTGATGAAAAAACATTGAACCATAATATAATGGAGAAGTTAACAGTTGGAGCTATCAGGGAAAATGTAAGACCATTTAATTTTACTGTCAACTGGAAAATAGAGTAGAGTTCTTGGACGATATTGTGAAAATATATTTGAAGTGTACTAAGTTGTCCAAACTTTTGATTTTTGGTTGATTGTTTCGGATTCCCCATAGCAAGTAAACTAGTTAATGAGTTACTCTCAAAATAGAAATTTTTCTACCTATATTTCCATAAGGTAAAGTAATGTGATATATTTTCAGTTAGTGATTAAGAGTTTAGAAATTAGATACAAGACTTCCATTTATTAATTTTCTAGTTCCTCTAAGTTAAGGCCATAATAAGAATTCATTATTAGTTTATTTCTTAACTTATATCAATCTAACTGTAAGTTACATCTTGTCACTTTATTTCCTATATATAATAAAGAACATATGCATTATATATTATTTGACATTGAATTCATTACAAAAGGAGGATTCTTCTCAAATTGGAATGTGGTCATCAACTTTTAATCATCTGAATGCATTTGATTCATAATATTTGGTAACAAATATATGATCCTAGGGATTCACTTCTCGAATAAAAACATATTGGCATTTTTTCTATAAATTTTCTAAAAAATTTTAGATAAGAAAAAAGGGTAGAAAATTAGTCATAATATTTAATTTATTCAAAATCACTTGTGCATAAATAAACATAAAATCAACTTTAAATAAGTCATCCTTGAATTTTTATTGTGACTCTTTTTTTGAGAAGTTTCAAATAGTAAATTTTTGTCTCTACTAAGAGTTCATATTAATGATATTATATATATGTATTCAAGTATATTAAAAGAGCAAAAAAGATAAAATAATGGCTTCAGGCATACTTTAGGATGCTAATAGTATTTCACCATGGTATTGGAAAAGTGAAATAAAAAAGAAAATGAAATTTTCAATTAATAAATTGACATAAATTTTTGAATTAACATGTAGTTTCATCAATGGCACTGTATAAAAGAAAAAAACATTGAAAAAAATATGTGAACATAAATATAAATATAACTATAAATAGAAAACATTGGAAAAAAATGTGTGAAGATAAATATAATTTGTAAAGGGAACCAGTCATCTTAACTTTTCTTTATTCTGTTTCAAACAATTAAATTAAGATAATACAGGAAAGATGGAAAACACATGATTAAAATTTTAGTGGTTACTTTGGTAAACTTTCTTATCTATATATTATAAATGTTAGGGTTTGGGGTTTGCCCTCAAATATGTTTCAAACGAGCGCTCTCCAGATTTTCTTTATAGTTACTGTCCTTCCAAGCTCATTCATTGAATAGATATTCCATTTTTTTTGAAATTCTATTAAAGATGTACACTTTAAAACAAACTTGGGAGAACCAGCAAAATCTTACATAGCCACTCTACAACAGACTTTGAAGAAAGAGCAAAATCTTTACACATAATATTCTAAAAACTATAATAACCCCACGTGACTATTTATTAATATGGTACATTATATAATAATTTATTGCTATTTTAAGCCGACGCAAAGAGATATTTGAATTTTGGGGTTGACACAGAACAAGAGAATGTTTCGAAATTATGGTGTCTTGTGGCAGGAGCAACTTGGGCAAAGAATTAAATAGAATATTCGCATCGTTGGTGGGAGGAGCATTGTCATCTGCAGTGGTAAAACTCATTGCACTGGATGGAGGAAAGAGAGACCACCCAATCATACTTGCTGCTGGGGTATTTTTTTTAATTACATTGAAAATATTTTATGTATACAAATGTAAGACGGAAGAGCTCAATTTGATATTAAGATCGTTGTAATTTGAAATATTTTTTGTGTTTTTAGGAGTATTTAATAGGTTAATATGAGGAAGATTTGTGATTTTGTAGTTATTAGATGGGGAGTTGATATGTTTTTTTAAGATATAAATAAAATATATTTTAAATAGAAAAGTAATGTAAGATAATAAGAGATAAAAACGAATATTTGTATGTTAAATTAGTTTTAATGATAAATATTATAAGGATTAATAATCTCAATTTCACAATGGTTATTTGACTTCTTGTTGATATTATAATATATGTTAGGTTTTCTATTACACTAAAATATTTATGTTAGGTTTTCCAGTACACCAAAACCTTTTCAATAAGAAGAAATGACAAATGGGGTTCACAAGGTATTTCAAAAAGTCTAAACAATTTCATGGTGAAGAAAGGTCTAGCTAATCTTCTCATTGAATTGAGACCATGGACTCTTCCTTCGCAAATTTTAGTCCATTTTCCGATCTTCATGGTCTGGTTAGATCTATCAACAAAGCAGTATGCTCCCTTCAAGTTTAATCACTTTTGACTAAAAGAACTAGAATTTACTACTTTGGTCAGGGATTTCTAGACTAAAATACAATCAACAGGGAACTCTATCATGGTCAATCTTTGCCTCAAGCTCAAAAATCTTAAACAGGTCGTTTGATGTTGGGCCCAGCAACCAAAAATTCGCGAGGATTAGGAAAATTATTCTAATAGATGCTCAAATCAAACATATGGAAGATCCATAATCCTCTCACTACTTCTCCGAGACTTCCAAATTGAACTTAGCATATTTGTATAGTGAAAAAGGACAAATCTTCTTGCATGAGGCAAAGGAATGGCAACAAAAGAGTCACCAAATGTTGGTCGATGAAGGGGATAAAAACACCATTTCTTTTCACAAGCAGACTTCTAGGAATCGAAAGAAAAAATCAACCTGGCTATTCAAAAATGGCATAGGCAAAACACTACACATCTAAAATGAGATTCAAGAGAAGCATTCAGATAATTCTAATACTCCTTGCAAGCTAGAGACTTTCTTTCTTTTCGAATGCCCTATTAACAATGGTAATATCCTTAAGACTCATAAAGAGATAGTCAGGAGTAAGATCCTTGGACGAGACGAATGGACCATAAAACTATTTATACTTTTTTAAGAGATAATGATTGACGAAATCACTTACTTAGTGGAGGAGTCTAGAAGTCTTTGCAGGGTCTCTAGGATAGTGAATGCAACCTTTATTGCCCTAATTCCAAAATCCAGAGAGCTAGAATCCTTCCAGATTTTTTATTGATTTCTTTGTGCAACACAACATATAAACTCATTTCCAAAACAATATCCATCCATATTAAACCTCTTCTTTCTAGATTCATTTCTGTAAAATAGTTTGGCTTCCTTGAGAAGAGTCAGATCCATGATGTAGTGGTGATGGGAACGAGATCCCCGAAGGATAGTTTTGGGGCTAAAAGCCCATGTTCTTGGTCAAAGTTTGTAATAAAGTTGTAAAGTCTCTGTATTTTGTGGTCACAGAGAGTGAAGGTGTCAAGAGTCATAAAGGGTCCTCCAACCTTATTTTGTAAAGTGCAAAGTCAGTTCTAAAGATCTACCCATAGTCTGTGGACCATGGAATTGTATAAAAAGAGTTAAGTAAGTAAGCTTTAAGTAGCTTTGGAGGTAATAAGTATCAAATGATAAGGAGGAAGTCTTTAGACAAGTCTAAGTTTCGAGTCGTAGCGTAGATAAAGGCTCTGAAGCTCAATGCGTAGAGGCCTAGGGTGGAAGTTCGCAGCTGAGTGCACGGACCCTTGTAGCTTTATGCACAGGGCACATAGAGTCTGTAATCATATGAAGATATCAATAAAGAAAAGCATTCTACGAATTCAGTGTCTTTGTTTCCTGTTAATGCATCTTGTCATATTGTGTATGGATTGCATTTACAATGCTTATGTGATGCATGAATGGATGTAATTACGTTGGTTAATTAAGTGAAAGTAAGAATATCTATTTACGCGATGCTAACTGTGATTGTTTACTAACATAAGTAAAACACTTAAAGATAATTGTGAACTCATACAACACGTTGTCATAACAACACGAAAGTACTTGAACTGTAGGATAGGGCTGCACGAAGGCCAATCATACTCCTTTGCAGAGGTACTGAAGGGCAGAATAAAGGGCTAGACTAAAAGAGCCCTAAAACTTAACAACTTGTGAAAAACTAGGAACATAGGGTACAAACCGACATCATAACCATCTCAGGGTGCGGAAACTTGGTTCCAACATCCCCCCATACTACTTCGGGTGATACCTTGGTCCACGCTCTACGGGCTAATGCCAAAAGGGGTAGTAGTGTAGGGATTTGTTTTGCTAACTAAAACTTAACCTAGGTCAGGCCCCACACAGCCAATAAATGGTTCCATTGTCGGGACCACAATCTGCATAAGATATGTTTGATGTTGTATCATTGGAATACAAGTAAGAAAGAGATCGAGGACTGGTCGGATAGAAAGATCCGCAAGTTCATAGCACTGGAGAATAGAAATCCGCGACTGACAAAGGAACAGTGGCTCGATAGGTACCTATATACAAGGATCCACAAGATCATTTTTTGTTCCTTTTCGGTTGAGCTATACGAGTGGATCACAAGGCTAGCAGATAGCCAAGGAAGGTGGAGACTTAACGGTCCTATTGTCTGGACCCCGTAGTTAGTACAAAGATTGGAAGCCTCTGAGGATAAGATCGCCCGTGTTGTCAATCATTAGCATAATCGCATAACAGGAGGATTTGTGACTGAATTGTAGTTGATACCTCAGTTAGCTACAGTGAGGTGGAGCGACACTTTTTCAAAGGTCCACAAGGTAAGTACTTGAATTCTTTAAATACTTGGATTAAGATGTTATTGTGTGAAAAATGAGTTATCAGATACCTTGATGTTCGGACGTATGCGAAGCAGAAAGAGTTACAAGAACGAAGAGAGAAAGGGTCTTGAATATAGTTCATTGATTTCACCTCCATTAGGTGACGAAGAGGGTGTAGCACAGGTTTCTCTGTGAAGTGCAATTCAGTTAATAAGACAAGGATTCCCATGACATCCACCTCCACCCACACCACCTCCAACTTCTCCACCATCACTTGCGACTTCACCCATACCACCTCCACCTCCACTGCAATTCAAAATGACAAATTCAGTGAAGTTGCCTTTGTTCAAAGGCTTGGGGAATGAGGACCCAGACTAGTTTTTATTCATTGTGAAAGTTGTGTGGGAAGCTCAAGGTGTTATAGATGATCACATGAAGAAGGAAACACTAGTTAGTGATCTGCAGGATTGTGTGCTAATTTCATACATTAAATACTATAATGATAACCCAAACGCTAGAGTGGCAAACATCCAGATCGTGCTGAATAAAGAATTCAGTAGGCCTAAATCCAAAGCATATTCGATTGTGGGGTTCAAAGAAACTGCAATGAAACCAGGAGAGATAGTTTGGGAATCAGATAAGAGATTGAAGTGTAAAATCCGTGAAGCTAATATGAACTTAACAAATGGACAGCACTGTGAATGGTTCCTGGCTTCACTCCTCCCACACCTAAGGGTTGCACTGTCATAACAGAAGATAAAAACTTAGACAGAGGTCATGGAGATTGCAATGAGACTACATGAAACACCAATGTATGATTCGAATGTAGGGGTTCAACAGATCCATTCACAGTTGCAAAATCTTTGTCTTGAAAAGCAAAGTTTGAAGCAAGACGGAATAGTTCGTTCAGAGGTGCGTGAAGAGGTATGGTGCTTGAAATGAAAGGGTAAGGGGCATGACATAGACCATTGCCTGGTCTTTGCAAACTATATTCCACGAGGGTGACCAATGCCTTTGAGACTGGAAGCTCAAGCGGGATCAAGTGCAAGGCCTGCATTATGGTGTGCTATATGACAGGTAGCAGGAAAACATATGATAGATAACTTTCATTTGTTGCAGAATTTTGTATAAACACTGCAACAACTGTTCTACAACTTAAGTACATCAGGAGGACATCATGAGCACAACTACATAAGTCATGAATTGATGATGGGAAAAACACCCTCTTATAAGGATTAGGCAGAAACATCGCCTCTTGACCAGAGTGTAGGGATGTTGCCAACAAGATTTCATGGGCGCGAATGAGGTAGAGGCAGGGAGGACCTGGAAGAGGTCAGGGACAACTAATATACTACAATTGCAGGGGACCATGACACAACGTCCGCAATTTCATTAACCCAATGCGTCTATCGTGCAAATATTTCCCTATGTTTGATCATGAAATAGAGGATTTTCCTATGTTGATAGCGAGGATACGTGACAAAGGGGCACTACCACCTCACTCGACTGAAAACCTACAGATGATGAGGTCTAAGCCTCGTGAAGAGGATCTGAATGTGAATATAGTGCTCCAAAGTGGAGTTGTAATAGGGGATGATAAGGGGAAACATCCTGAAGACAACACATGGGTTCACAAAGCTCTAACGAAGGAAGATGAATTTGATTTGGAGCGTGCATATGAAATGTTCATGGAAGCAAAGAAGAGCTTTGCTAAGGCCTCCACCTCAGGGAGTAAAGGATAAGTTGGATCAGGAGATGGACCCTTCTATGCTTACAACCTTTCTAGAGACCTGCATGAAGCTGCTATGCGATAACAAGGTTGTGAAGGGATTAAAGGAGCTTATAAATAGACGTGTCATAAACACTCCAGGTGAACCACGCATGGTACAAGAGATTGGTAAGCATAAAACAGGGACAGGATGAGAGATGAGACTAACCGTGAAAATACGAGAGTATGAAATGGATAGGTTATCTTGGATTTGGGGTCAGATGTGAACGTCCTACCAAAGCAGACTTGGGAGCGGATGGTAAGACCCACGTTGCAATGGTCTCTGATTTAGTTAAGGATGGAAAATTAGCAGAAGACTATCCCCACAGGGTGGCTGCAAGGGGTGATTATAGATACTGAAGGCACGAGCACATTGGCTGACTTTGAAGTAATAGAAATTATGGATGACAACAACCCCTACCCTCTGCTCCTTGAAATTGATTAGGCTATTGATATGAATGGGATAATCAACCTAAAGAGAATTATATGATAAATTGTCATCCCACAAATTTATGTACTTCATGGAGAGGACTATGCCAAGGTTGTGCCCTATCCCTTCTACTCTTCCTTTTGCTTTTCAATGGGCTGACTAGAAGCATGCTTGCAGCTAGAAAAAAGATAGATTATTTCGATGTTGCATCACCACAAACATTACAATTTCTTATTTAATGTTTGCAAACGACTTCTTGACCATCGAAAAATAAAACATCAATGAATGGATGTTTTTGCATGACATCCTCCATAAATTTGGACAGGTATCGAGATTGATCATGGATAAGGATATGTATGCCCTACTACCAAAGGAGCATGACGGGGAAAGATTGCAGGATATAGTAGCGAAATTTGTAATCCATTCCATCCTCTTGGAAGGGGGATTCACATACCTGGGCTTTCCCCTGAAAACGCTACTATTTGGGAACAACTATTGGTCTTGGCGATTGACAAGACAGAAAGGTGTCTCGTCTCTTGGTCTCACAAATGGCTCCCATTGAGTGGAAGGCTCATCCTCATACAATCTGTATTGCAGAGCACATCATTCTATTTGATGCACATATATAAAATCCCAAAGGGATTCACACACAAGATCAATAGAATTTTTCTCGCCTCCTCAGGGCTGGATCTCATGGAGGTTGAAAGAAATTTCATCTTTCCAATATTGATTTGTTGTCTAGACACGTTAAGCATGGTGGTTGGGCATTAAAAACATGGAATTTTTCAATCTCTGTATTCTTCTTAAGAATCTTGGTAGGGTTGTAAATGGTGGAGGTCTTCGTGGAAGGATTATTAAATCAAAGGACATCCATAATCAGGACCTGGCACGATGCTTACAAGATGGTGATCTAGTTCTGATGAATATTTCACAAACTTGGACAAGTCTGGTCCTTTCAAAACACTAGTTCCTAGCTAATTTACCTTAGAACATTGGCAACAGAGCTACTACAAAAATCAGTCTTGATATCTTATCTTTTATGCAAGGTCCCTTCTCTCTTTCTTTTGCTCCAATTACTTTTCTTAATGGTGTGAATATTCAGGTCCTCAAAGACATTGCAGTCAATTTTCAAACATGTTCCTTCACACATATTTAGTTAGATGTACAATCATCGAACATCTGGACTCATCTATCTCTAGAAAGGTCAACATATATTCATAATCTCCAACTTTCAGGGATTTCACTTTATCAAGTGGAGGAAAATATTTCCTGGAGGAAGGACTCCCAAAATGGGGAGATAAATGTTAAATAGGCATATCAAATCATCTCCCCACTACTAGATTCTACAGTGAGCTTTCCATGGCTCCCTCAATCTTGGCATTGGAAAGTGCCTCTAAAGCTCAAATTTTTCTTATGGTTGGTGGCCCATAATGAAATATTGACATGGGATGACCATTTCACGAGGGGCTTCCATGGACCAGGAAGTTGTTGTCCTTGTTGATAATATGGTGAGGAGGCCTCACACTTTTTTCCTCTTTTTCCTTTCTGTAGAGAAATGTAGCTTGAAGTGCTCTGCCTCCAAGATTCCCCTGCTATCCCTATATGGGATCACATCCTAGGTTGTCTCGAAAACTCGTTTTCCTTGCACTCATCCCTCAGGACGCTTCCCTTTTTCCTCTTTTGGGGTATCTGGAGAGCTCGTAATGATCTAATATTTGACTCCTTGGAGCCTTCTGTTTTATGAACCAACCTTTCAATTGTTGCCTATTTCAAATAATTTTCACCTGTGCCTGCCCCCCCTCCTTGCCCCTACTTCTCATCATTTTACCTTTGGTATTCCTTTCCCATTGGATTATTTGATGGAGAACATTCCTTTGGTTCTTGTGACTGCAGAATCATCATTTTTCTAGACCCTAATAACCACTTCATATTCTCTTGGTCAGGAGGAATGGGCTCAAAAACTAGGGCCAAGCTACTTGTCTTATGGGGCTCTCTCTATAGTGCTTCCTATATTGGTTTAAGTAATAATTCCATCCTTGGGGACTCTGAAGTCATAATGACTAGGCTAACAACCACTGAAATCTCCAGGATTTGAATCTTATGTCTTAGTAATAGTGAATCCAAACTATTTCTCTATATTTCCTTCAGACCTCCTTCTCTCACATTTACCATGTACATAAAAAGGAGGCTGATATTTTTTCAAAAAATGATGTTTCGACCTCTCCTTGCTTGATCCACTTTTAGGAAATCTCCTCAGACACTCTTATTCAATCGGGCCAGATTATTTTCTAGATGGGCCCCTGCTATTTGGGTCTTTTTGTATGTTGGGTCTCTCTCAATCAATGGTTTCTACTTTTGAACCTTGGTAGTCTCCTTACTTTTTCTTTAGGCCTCTACAACTGGTGCCATTTTCTTGTTATTTTCCTTCTTTGGATAATCCTCTTTCCCTTGTGGGCACTCTCTGATAATGTTTGATGTTTCTTGATGTATATTCGGTAATTTTTTCTCTAGATCCATTGTCCTACTATATATGAATTGGGGCTTCTAAAACCATGCTCTGTAACCATCCTTTGTTTTCATTTTTATACAGTGGTGTGTTTTTTCTTCTTGGAAAAAATTAGCTATGTTGACAAGTTTACTGATCTACCCAATTTGCGCCAGAGACAATCTTCACAAACTAATTATATGAAAGCCCAAAAGGCTAGCAGGATCTCTAAAAGATAAATAAAATTTCGTCTATTGTTTGGTTTTGCATCTATCGTTACAAGAATCAACAATTGAAATAAGGATACTCAAGAACCATCATATTTGTTAATCTCATCCTTTACTATTTTCGCATACTGTTTTTTATGCTAATATTTTGTTTTACTTACGTTTTAGGTTGTGTCAAAGTGTATTTCAATGAATATTTAGATAAGGACGGGGACAAAAATAAGTTCTATAGAGGTTACATGAGAGTGTTAAATTCAAAAGCTAGAGAAGAAGGTTTGGTGCGCATTATTTGAGAGCAAATTAATCTTACTAATTTTTATATATGTGTGGGGGGATCTAGTGATTAGCATAATTTCTTTTAGCATTATATATATATATAATCATTTTTATATTATAATTGAAATTTGATACATTAAAGATAAATAAATTGAGAAATGTTTTTATCAAATTATATTTTTCTTGAATTTAACATAAAATGAATTCTTGTCAGAATTCGTCACTCTGTGGTATATTATTGGGTAACTATATTTCTCATTGTAAGAAAATTTTGAATTCTTATAAACAAGAGTGAGGTAGTAAAAAAAATTTCACTCTAATAACTTCCAATTTCAAAATATATAAAAAATTGTGTAGTTGGCTTTACGTTTCATAATGTTCTAATATATCTTTGGTAGGTGAACTTTGCTAAATGATACTTAGCAGCGCATGGGTGATTTGGATTCATATATCCCTCGAATCAATATGTAAAAAATGGAGAAAAGATTCGTTATTTATTGTATTACATGGATTCTCTAAATGAGTGCGTGAACTCTGCGATTCAAGTATGCTTAATAGAAATTTTGGTTAAGAACTTGAAATTTAGATTTAGGTTATATTTTTGAAACATAGCTCAGCTAGTGCTGACAAATCACTTGAATCTAGGAATCATATTTCATTCCAAATCACCTAAAAGAGTCATCCATGAACATTTTAGCCCAAGCCTCCAAGATTATACCAGAACTAGCGGACAACATAAAAACCATGACACAAAGCATTAAAATTAATATCATGAACTAATACTTTAATAGAGAAATGGAGGAACATAATTATTTGAAATCCCTACCATGGTTATTTATACATAGTAAAAGGTCACAGATTCTGGAAGAATACATAAAAATCAAATTTTATCAACGTCAAAATTATGTTGCCTTCTAAATTGGAAAACCACAAGTATTGAGGATCAAGAAGGCTGATGGTGAAGCAAAAATATAACATGTTATATCAAGAAAAACAAGATCTTTCACCTTCTAAATCTGAAAACCCACGAGTCATGAGGATTAAGAATGTTGATGGTGAAAAAACAATTAACCTATTATATTGAGAAAGAACAAGATTTGGCCTTTAGCTGGAATCCTAAATACCTAAATAGTGCACCACATTAGAGAATGATATTTTTGGTTAAGTAAAGTCATATAGTCCACTTAGCTATTATTTCGAGTAAGTTTTATAAAGTTAAATTTCAGAATTGTTAGTCATGTATGTGTGAGCTAAGATTAGCATGTCTATCCTTAGTGGTTTTGAGTTTTTATAATCATGTAAGCTTTTTCAATTGAATCAAACAATTTACTAAACAACAACTCATATTTGAGTGTGTTATTGTGTAGTTTCCTCTTATCTCCATCTAATACTAGATTTGGCCATTATTGACACCTTTCCCTTGAAACGGTTGCATTTATTGTAACAAAAATTACAGTGAATCTTGAAATTGTCTTTATTATGGTAGAAGAGTTGGGAGAGCTTGAAAATTTCCCTATATTAGAGGATTTGGGAAAATGTACATATTTCATAATTTTCATAGATGATACACTAATCTTCTATAACTATAATGCCCCAAGAAAACTTATACCCTCTACTAGTCACCATTTGGGCAACAACCCATATAGAATCTAGTAGCAAAAATCCCACACCCAAACATGTCACCATCTCCACCAGAGCCCATACAAGCATACAAAATTCAGTAGCGGTTATACTAGTTGTTTAGTGTCCCCAACACTTAGTGGGGAAACACCACACAACCAATACTTCTTACACATAAATAAAATTACCCTCAGAAGCATATACTTACTCAATCAACCATAATATTCATTTTGAGTATGAAATTTATAACTATTATGTATGCAAGACCACACACATAGACAACCACACACACATATAATTGTAATTGATTATCCACAATAGAAATAATAAAACATACATAGTGTTGAAAATAGAAACAAGAAATGATAAAAATAGAAGTGCTAAAAATAGCACTTCTATAAATAGAATTTCGAGATACCTTCCAATTTTAGCTAGTCCCTGAACTAAAATTGAGAATTCAAATTCAAATTTGATATTAGAAGTTGTTTTTTAAATAATTAATTAATTCATCTTGAGTTAATTAGTTGTGTGAAATCAAACATGAAGTCTATGTGAAGACATGCAACAATTTCTCCATTGATTGAGGAAGTTATCCCTTGATTAAAGGAGATCAGGATGAGTTGTACTTTGAGTTTTAATTAGTTAGCTCAATTACCTCAGTTAAGTCCATTTGGGTTAGTTCCAATAGTTTGTGCAAAAGATTGTGAGTTCAGTTAGTTAATGCATGCATGCATATAACTATTGCACTTCAGATAACTGAATATTCTCTCATAAATAACTCATGCATGTTAGTTCAGTCGAAGACACAATTAAGATAAGGTGATGGGACAGTGTACTATCAGTTGCAGGAATATTCCTTAGAGGATATCTCTTGCATGTAGAAGGAATTCATTCCTTGGGGATTGCATAGTTACTTCTGAGTTTGATGGTTGTGTGATGAGGCAAGTTCACACAAGTGGTAGCATTGGACCACAAGAGCAACTGTGCAAGGAAATAGGAGGCTTGGAGGGCTGAGGGAAGGAATATGTTGTGTCTATTCAGTTTGTGAGTTGGATTGTTCGATTGAGCGAAGAGCTGGATGGCTTGTGAGCTGAAGCTTTGTGTTATTTGAACATATTTCCACTTGTATGATATTACAAAGACCGGGGTTTTAGTCTGAGGCCTTCCCTAGAGTATTCTTCTATGTTCATGTGTGATTGTTTTCTCATTCTTAGTTATATGTGTTCTATTTGATCTTGCTCATATTCGATTAAGCTTATGCAAAGTTTGTTATAGAAGTAGATCTTGTATTTTGCTTTAGTATATTGCCTAATCTATTGATCTACAGTGAGAAATTCTACATGGTATCGGAGCAAATGTGATCAAAGGAGAGAACAATATACAAGAAAGGAGAAGTTCGACATTTGAGGTTCCTCAATATAGAAATTGAGTTCTTATTACATCTCAATTTCACTAATGGCATTCAACGGTTTAAGACTCGAGTATGCCTTTGATGGCAGCTCAAATTATGTAGCCTAGAGGGATCGCATGGAAGCAGTATTAGAGGATAACGGTCTAAAGGACTTCATTGATAAAGGAGTCCCCAAGCCGGCAATGGCTAATGCTATAGAATTGGCAAAATGGAAGAAATGTGTGGCTAGAGCAATGAGAATCCTTCTGGATGGAGTTCGAGACCACATAGTCTTCAGACTACATGGGAAGGAGACACCATTTTCGATGTGGAAAACATTGAAAGATCTATATCAGAACAACAACGATCAAAGGAAGCTAGCGCTGAAAGACAAGCCTCAGAAAATCAAGTGTGAAAATGGCAACACGATCTCTACATATCTTAACAAGTTCACCACCTACAAGGATGAGCTTAGAAGTGTAGCGATCATGATAATCAATGATGACATGGTGAGTCTTGTGCTCCTCGGTCTTCCTAAGAGCTAGCATAGCTACCAAGCCTCAATAAATGGAAGAGAAAAACTGCCAGATTAGGAACGCATTTGGTTGGATCTGATGCAAGAGGAGATAAGAAGAAGCACCAGAGATGGATCCTCATCAAAGCAGGATGATGAGGAAAATCTAGCCTTAGCGAGTAAGGTGAGGAAGGGGAAAGGGGAGGTGTCCCATTCCAAATCCTGTTCTTCCCATGGTGGGAAGAAGTTTGAAAAATCGAAAGTGTGATGCTTTCATTGTCATGAAGTGGACCACTATGCTACAAATTGTCCACAGAAGAAATCCAAGAAGGGATCCTCGAAGGGATTTGATGGTGAGGCACTGGCCTCACAGTTTGAGTTGGATTTCTCTCTTATCGCATGCATGGTTTCATCCATGGTGGGATGTGTTTGGTACCTAGACAGTGGAGCTTCACTCCACATGTTAGACGATAAGAATCTTTTCAGTTCCTTGGAGGAGAAGGATATCCAGATGCAGATCGAGATGGGCAGTGATGGAAAGTACCATGTTTCAGGTGAAGGTATGGTTGTGTTTCATAGGGAGCATGGAGCTCCCCTCACCCTAACTGATGTAAAGTATCTACCAGGTCTAAAGAAGAATCCTGTGTCTATTTCTGTGCTAGAAGATAAAGGCTATGATGTAGTCTTTAGTAAAGGAAAGGTATTCCTGAGGCATATCAGCACTAGACAGACGAAGAGGATAGGGAGTTGACTTAAGAATCTCTACAAGCTAGAGGTAAACAACACTGCTACATTGAGTTCCAAAGCTGAGATGGCGCAGAGCCAAGATGTACGCGAGCTATGGAATAGAATATTGGGTCATTTACACCATGGAGCCCTGAAGATCACGCAACAGATTTCTACTAGACTTCCCAAGGGAAAACTGGAGCAGACAGATACATGCAAAGGTTTTACCTTGGGTAAGCATACAAAATCTTCCTTTCATGATTGAGACAGTAGAGATGGAGTAATCTTAGAGCAAGTTCACTCAGATGTTTGTGGACCATTCTCTACAGCCTCCACCACTAAACAAAGGTATTATGTTATTTTTATTGATGATTTTTCTCGTAGATTTTCGATCTACTTTATTCAAAAGAAGGATCAAACCTTCTTGAGGTTTTGTGAGTTTAAAGCCTTGACAAAGAAAGAATCTGGAAAGAAAATCAAGGCCTTGTGTAGCGACAATGGTGGAGAGTATGTCTCCCAACAGTTTGAGGGCTTCTGCACTACAGAAAGAATTAAATGGGAGTTGACGGCACCCCATAACCTACAGTAGAATCGAGTGGCCGAAAGGAAGAATAGATCAATTGTGGGAGCAGCTTGATCGATGTTGCATGACCAAAGCCTACCATTGCAGTTGTGGGCTGAGGCATGCAATATAACATTATACTTGCAAAACAAAAGCCCACACCGCATACTAGAAATGAAGACACCTATGGATGCCTTTTCTGAGAAGAATCTAGATGTGAGTCACATCCAAATCTTTGGATCATCGATTTATCGCCATGTGACCAAAGATGCCTAGAAGAAGCTAGATCTAACAGCTGAGTTGGGAATACTTGTGGGGTACATGGATACACCCCACAACTATCAGGTGTTCCTGCCTACCAGTCAGAAGATAGTGGTACACAAGGATCTAAAGTTCGATGAGCAGAAAGCCATCCGAGTATCACTTGACAGGGAGCTCAACTTGCATGCAGAGAAGGAACTTTCAGTTCCTAAGGAGGAGGAGCTTCAAATTGATGCAGATCAGCCGCATGCAAGGGATCGAGTAGTGGAGACATACACCCATGCTAAGTCTTCCAGAGATGGGCGGAAACACTCAAGGGAAGTTGAGAGGTTGGTGTTGGATGCGTGAGAGAATGTGCGACAACCATCTTCTTAGCACAGACAGAGGAGGTTGCCCGAGTGGTACACTAGTTACATGGCCCTAGTTGGCAAGTGTGTAGAGTACGAGCCTCTTCATTTGAGGAGGAAGTGTAGCAACCAGTTTGGGTTGATGCAATGGTGGAGGAGTACAATTCCATCATTTGGAACTGTGTTTGGGATGTTGTCCCAAGACCTCAGGACAAGTCAGTGGTGAGTTCTAGATGGCTTTACAAGGTAAATCAGGCAGCTAATGGTAGTGTCGAGAAACATAAGGTGAGGTTTGTTGCCCAAGGTTTCTCAGAGGTCGAGGGGATCGAGTATAATGAAACTTCTACTACTATAGCAAGATACTCATCGATCAGATCAATGTTGGCACTAGCGGCTCAGATGGGTTAGAAGATCCATGAGATGGATGTGAAGAGAACATTCCTGAATGGAAAGATTGAGGAGGAGGTGTACATTGAGTAGCTAGAAGGTTTCAAGACCTTAAATCGTGAGTCGCATGTGTGCCGACTCAAGAGGGCTTTGTATGGGCTGAAGTAAGCACCCTGTGCTTGGTACACTAGGATCGACAACTATTTCACTGGGTTGAGCTTCACCAAGAGTGAATCAGATGCGAACCTTTACCACATCATGGTAGAAGGTAAGTTATTAATCATTGTTCTTTATGTCGATGATCTAATTTTGACAGGTGATGATCAGCTGATCTTGTCTTGGAAGGAAGACCTTGCAAGAGAGTTTGAGATGAAAAACATGGGTATTATGTACTACTTTCTAGGCATGGAAGTGTGGCAGAAGGATGGAGAAATTTTTTTGTCTCAAGGCAAGTATGCCAATGAAAAACTCAGGCAGTTCCACACAGAGAAGTTCAAGCCCATGCAGACTCCTCTAGCTGGTAACTAGAGGAAGGAGGATGCTACTTCAGGTGAGTACTAGCTGCTACTGTTTATCAAAATCTTGTGGGTTCACTTATGTATCTAGTGAACAAACGATCAGACTTATGCTTTGCGGTGAACTAGGTAATTCAAGCTATGGTTCAGCCTACCAAGTTGTTTTGGAAGGAAATGAAGGATGTGCTGAGATACCTCAGAGGCACATCTCAGTTTGGATTATGGTATAGACGGACAAAGGGAGTGAAGCTTTAGGGCTTCACAGATGCAGGCTCGGCGGGCAGTCCATTAGGCTAGAAGAGCACTTCTGGAGGAATCTTCAACCTTGGTTCAGCTGCAGTTTCATGGTATAGCAGGAAACAGAGGTTAGTTGCACGTAGCTCAACAGAGGCTGAATACATGGCTTCCAGTCAGGCTACATGTGAGGCCATTTAGATGCAAAAGATTCTAGTGGGATTATTTGGTCAGAGAATGGATCCAACTGTGATCTACTGCGACAACTAGAGTTGTATCAAACTCTCTAAGAATCTAGTTTTTCATGACAGGTCCAAGCACATAGATATTTGTTATCACCATCTTTGAGACTGTGTGGTCAAGAGGATCATGTTGTTGCTGCATGTTTAGACCAAGGAACATGACGCAAATATCTTGACGAAGGCATTGTCAAAATGCAAGTTTGAGTTCCACAGAGATAGGATTGGGGTTATTGATATTCCCTTTCTTGCTGAGAGGGAGTGTTGAAAATAGCAAAAAGAAATGTTATAAATAGAAGTGCTAAAAACAACACTATTATAAATAGCATTTTGGGATACCTTCCAATTTTATTTAGACCCTGAACTAAAATTGAGAAGTAAAATTAGAATTTGATCTCAGTAGTTATTTGTAAAATAATTAATTAATTAATTCATATTGAGTTAATTAGTTGTAGGAAATCAAACATGAAGTCTATGTGAAGACATGCAACAGTTTCTCCATTGATTGAGGAAGTTATCCATTAATTAAAGGAGATCATGATGAGTTGTAATTAGTTATCTCAGTTATCTTAGTTAAGTCCATTTAGATTAGTTCCAACAGTTTCTGGAACTGATTGTGAGTTCAGTTAGTTAATGCATGCATGCATGTAACTGTTGCACTTCAGATAGCTAAATATTCTCTCATAAATAACTCATGCACATTAGTTCAGTCATAGACCCAATTGAGATCAGGTGATGGGACAGCGTAGTATCAGTTGCAAGAATATTCCTTGGAGGATATCTCTTGCATATAGAAGGAATTCATTCCTTGGGGATTGCACAATTACTTTTGAGTTTGATGGTTGTGTGATGAGGCCAATTCACACAAGTGGCAGCATTGGACCACAAGAGAAACTGCGCAAGGAAATAGGAGGCTTGAAGGGTTGAGGGAAGGCATATGTTGTGTCTATTCAGTGTGTGAGTTGGATTGTTGTGCTGAGAGCTGGATGGATTGTGAGCTGAAGCTTTGTGTAATCTGAATATATTTCCACTCGTATGATATTACAGAGATCGGGGTTTTAGGTTGAGGCTTTCCCTGGAGTATTCTTATATTTTCATGTGAGACTGCTTTCTCATTCTTAGTTATATGTGTTCTATTTGATCTTGCTCATATTTGATTAAGCTTCCTCAAAGTTTGTTGTAGAAGTAGATCTTGTATTTTTCTTTAGTATATTGCATAATTTGTTTATATACAGTGCGAAATTCTACACATAGTGCATGTATAAACATCCATGAACATGAGCAATGTACCATGCAATAATTAATTGTCTATCAACTAGATTTTATATCCCAATGGGTTATAAATAAACACATGAATCATAAATTCAACAAACACCCATTTTAGGGTTTACTATCATATACGCACATGAAAATACCATTAAACATAACATGGCATGCGAAATAATTATCTAAATATAATGTTATTTGGCTATGCGCTCTCCATATTCCTCTAAGTCATAAACCTCATGATTCATAATCTTAGCCATTGGTCACCCCAAAGTATGCGAAGAAAATCCATAGGCAATTGTTGGCCAATAAAAACAAAACAAAATGGCCTTGACAGCAATCCTAACAACCTCAATATCCAACTATAAGCTTATATTCCCTTAACCAACACCTAAGTGGTGCATCTCAAAACACCCATTGGTACTCATCTTCAATGGTGAATTGCGTTTGGTCGGGATAGTCTCTTCCCGTAACTCTAAGATCCTTACTATTTCCAGTTTCCAAGTGCCAAATAGCCAGACCTAATAAAATCCTAAGTGAGTACCAAATCCTAAACAAGGACTCTCTAAATATCTCCAGTCATGTTCCCCGGCCATCAAGCCCTTGGATACACCCAACTCCTAGAACCACCAAGGTTAAAAAAAAATAGAATACCAAGCTCTAAAACCACAACAACGAATTCCAATGTCCAACCCAAGAGTCACTATCTTTCAGTTACCAAACTAAGTTGTTTGAGATTGTCCCTGAATAATCATCATAATCCTAATCCCTGAATGAATGCATCCTAATAACAGGAACATATAGCTCTTTTTATATCCATATCCTACACTAGCCAAGCAACACTCTATGAAGCCACATGGGCCTTCAATTTCTCAAACTTCACGAAATCCCAACTATTTATGTTTTACATTGGAGTTGTGCCCACCATATTCTCTCTATGGAATGGGCTCCACAACGAGCCTTATTTTATTATTAATACAATATTTGTATAAACGTAATTACAATCTAGATATCCATCCAATTAGCCATTAAAGGCATATAAATCCAGTCACCTTGGCCCCGCATTATATTTATCATCTACATGGGCACGCAAGACACGTCATAACATAAACCCATCTCAATAGCTTAAATGTCTTTTTACATTATCTACAAAGACACTTCAACCTTATCATGTAATACTCATCCATTCATCCTAATCATGTGGATACTTTTAGACACAACCCCATCTCAATATCCACATACTACATTTATAGTATGGGGTTAGGAAAGGGTATCACATTCCTTGCCCCTTATTTTATGAATCGTCCTCAGTGCATGTGATATCCATGATCTGATTTTCAATATACAAAATGACTTTGGCTCTTGCTCTATAGTTTAAATTCCATGCTATTGTACATGGTTTCATCCTAGAGCATCCTCCACATGTCTGGTGCCAACTACACGCTAGCAGGATCTGGAGGCCTATGCCCTATGCTGATGAGCCTACACTTCTAGCACCCCATCATTACACTTAGAGCACATCAAAAACATAATTATAAATTTTAAGCAAAATTTCCTATCGAGTTGGTCTTCTTGTGCCTCAATCGGGAAGTGTTGTTCCTATATGCCAATACCATATGTTGTTCATGTATACATCACCCTATCATCTTACCTACTACTATTGTTGTTCACAATTACTACACTCAAGTAATCTCTTGTCTTACTCCTCCAAACCCTTTGGCTTCCATTATTATTGTTGTGTTTACTTTATATTGTAGACCCTTACTGTCACTTGATTTCCAAATCTTTTGCAACCTGTTAAAACCATTTTGAGCTTCTCTTTGCTTTAATCCTAGGTGTTTCTAATAAATTTAAATCATTTTCCTCTCCAAATATCTACTAAGATGACTATTTTGTTCATTACAGTGATTAATTAGATCTTGGACTTTTATTCTAAATTTATTCAAATCTATTGCCAAAGTTATACCAAATTTGCTATGAATTGTGATAAAACCCTACCATAACTTGTCCTTAGCTTTATAGTATACGTAGTTGTCTGATAATCACCCTATGAGTGATCTCTGTTAAGAATTATTAAATAGAGGTATTACAGACTCATGTGTTGATGTGTGTCTAGGTTATTTAAGCACCGGATCGACCAGATTGCAAATACATAGACACTTGAAATGGAAGACAGCAGAGAAATACAGTAAGAAAACACAAGAACACAAGAAATTAATAAGGAGTTCACCCTAACCTCCAGGGCTACATCTTCGGTGCAGCCTTCAGTGGTGGCCCTCTTTTATTGTGTCTTGAAGTAGAGAATTACAATGAATGAGCTCAATATGAGTCTCATGTCACAAGATAGCTTGGCAGGGTGGTTCTTAGATTTCCCAAGCCACTAGAGTACACAAACTCTTAGCCTTACCGGCTTTCTGACCTCTTGGGTCTACATTGGAAGGAGCCCAATGTGGTGCTTAGTCCTGACAGAACCCCTTCAAGGATGGCTAGAATTCCTTAAGTCTTTTTTAGCTCGATGCTGCCTTCGGTTAGCTCGGCCATCTGTCTTTCCCCTGCTTTTTGCTCTCTTTGTTTGCTTTCTCTGTTCTTCCATGTGTGTGGGGTGTGTCTTCTACTCGTCTGTGCATGGTTTTAAAGCCACTCGAGCTCATAGCTGTTTGGTTCCTCTTCCAACTATATCGATTCTCCTGCTAGAGCTTCACTTGGAGTTCCCTGTCTCAACGTCATCATCGGACTCACAGGGAGTGGCCACTTGTCCTCTTGCAAACTCTGCAAGCGTGCTTCGTCGATTCGTTTCCTCAGTTACGTTATGGAGTGAGTCATCCCCCACCTTGGCAGTTAATTCAGACTTCAAATATTTCATATCGCAGCTTAATCCTTCATTAATTCCGTCCTCTCCATCGGACACGATATCATCCGTCAAATTTGGATTTCCCAGATCCAATTTCATGCACTCATTTCGCGCGATTGACTTGCATGACCGTTAGCGCATGATGAGCGACAATTATCTCTCTCCTCCACTTGCCACGCATCGGGTGCTAAGTGGAATCGCTCCATTTTCACCAAAACTACTTACCACCCAGGGATGGCCCCGATCAATACCACCGGTTCTTCGAGCGTGGGTCCCGCCTTTGCATTTAGCTTTTTTCCCCACGATTTTCTCGACTTTCATGCGACCAAGTGTTCAGGGCTTCTCCATTTCCCAATCTGGGCTTCCTAGGGGCTAATTTTGCCTCTTGCATAGTCTCCATGGGCCTCGGTCAGCGTGCTTTGACCAAGGTCCTCGTCATTCCACGTTGGCTGCCAACTGCCACTGGTTTAGAGGTGTTTTTGATCATTGTTCTGATTTCTTTGAAGTCTGTCTTGACCTGGTACAACCATGGTTCTTTTGATTATTCATTATGGATCTAGTTTGGATAACTGCCTTCCCACTGAAAAGCTTTTGGACCACCAAAAGTTGATTTTCTTTCAAGCATCAACTAAGTGAGGGTACTGCTATCTCACTTGCCCAATCTCAATCCACTTTGCACTACTCAACTTCAAACCTTTGAGTCTGATTCTGAGGTACTCGATATTTCCTCTGCACGTTGTCGTCACCTTCGTATTCAATACTATGTCTTCCTACAATTCATTCAGACATTTAGGTAGTAGGTCATCAATAGAAGGCAATTGAATTTGCTCTTCAAGATCCTCAATCATTGAAGGTTCAAACAATCTCAAGCAATCTACATTTACAATTGAGTAGATGTGTGTGTAAGCTGGTAGATCAAGGCGAAGAGTATTTTCGCTAATCCTCTCAAGTATCTCGAAGGGTCCATACCTGATAGGCTTTAGATTTTTACCTTCACATTGCATCTTGTCCTTGCTGATATACAGCCAGACCTGGTCACCAATTTGGAAACTATGCTCCACCCGATTCTTGTCATGCCTTTCCTTGTAATTGGCTTGGCTCCTTTCTAGCTGTTATTGCGTCGTGGATTTCCTAGATCTATTCAATGAACCTAGTTGCCTTGTCCACACCACTGTGTCCATCACCGGTGGTATCTTTACCAAAGAAAAAATCCAAAAGAGACCTTGTTGTGAAACCAAATCAGGTTTCAAAAGGAGATCTCTGTGTAGAAGAATGTTTTGCTCTATTGTAAGCATGCTGCACATAACACAAGTGTTCATCCCAAAGCTTAGGATGTTTGCTGCAATATCCTCTTAGTAGCTGGATCACTGTCATGTTAACTACTTTTGTCTGGCCATCGGTTTGTGGATGAAAAGTTGTGCTTTTCTTCAGTTGGGTGTCCATCAGCTCCCATAGACTTGACCAAAACTTCTCCACAAATTGAGTCTCTCGATCAGATACAATAGAAGTGGGTAACCCAAAATGAACCCATACATGTTCAAAGAATAGTTTTTCAGTTTGTTCATTTGTAATTTACTTATTACAAGGTATCAAAATACACATTTTGCTGAACCTATCCAAAACCACATACAGATAATCATGACCCTTTCTAGACTTAGGAAGTCCCCCAACAAAATCCATGGAAACACTTTCCCAAGGATGAGAAGGAACTGGTAATGGAGTGTACAAGCCTAGTTTTCTATTCCTGGGCTTGCTTTTAGCACACATAATACACCTTCTTACATATCTAGAAATTGTCTCATTCATTCTTAGCCAATAACAAGATCTTAGCAGTTGTGCAACTGTTTTAATTAGACCAAAGTGACCTGATATTAGAGAATTGTGTGCTTCTATAATTATCTTTACTCTCTCAGTTTGTGGAATGCATAGTTTCCCACAATGATATAAGAGTCGGTCCTTCACATGATAATCCAATTCTTTTATCCTTCTGCCTTGACTCAAAGTTGCATATACATCTTTAAAGTCTATATCTTGAGCATATTGTTCAATGTAGCTTTCATGTAGTACAGAATTATGCTTAAGTATAGTAGATGCATTTATAATGGGTCTAGATAACATGTCTACAACTTTGTTATGTATGCCCTTTTTATATCTGATGACTAAATGAAACTATTGTAGAAAACCCATCCATCTGTAGTGCCTTGATTGCTGCAATTTAGTTTGGGAGTGTAGATATTTAAGTGGTTGATGATGAGTATGTATTACTGTCTCTTTGCCCATTAAGTAATGTTTCCACTTTTTCACACTTTGGACTAATGCATATAATTCATTATCATATTTAGGATAGTTAACTACTGCAGGACTAAAAGTATCAGAATGATAACATATGGGTTTCCCCTACTGTGTCAACACTGCTCCCATGGCATAGTCATTGGCATCTATTTGGATCTCAAATGGTCTTTGTAGATTAGGCAGTGCTAGTACAGGTGCTATACTAATCTTTTCCTTCAAGGTGTCGAGGGCTTTCTGATGTTTGCCTCCCCACTGAAACACCTTGTTCAATCCTCTCAAAGCATGTAAGGGAGTTACAATTAAGGAAAATTTAGAGATGAACTTCCTCCAATATTGTGTTGCTCCTAAGAAGCTTCTCACTTCTGTATCAGACTTGGGTTTAGGCGAGTTTACAATGACTACCACTTTAGATAGATCTATTTTCAATTCACCACCCGCTATTATGTGACCCAAATAGTTTAGAGAGGTTTTCCCAAATTCACATTTGGAGAGTTTAACATAAATTTTTTCTCTTTTCAAAACATTTAATGTCTGCTTAACATTCTTTAAGTGTTCCTCCCACATTTTACTAAAAAATTATAATGTCATCCTGATACACAATAACAAAATCATCAAGAAAAGGTTGGAGTACATCATTCATCAATCTCATGAAAGTAGCAGGGGCATTGGTCAAGCCAAAAGGCATAACTAGCCACTCATACAATCCCTCCTTTGTTTTGAAAGTAGTCTTCCATGCATCTTGCTCTGCAACTCTCACCTAATGGTATCCACTGTGCAAATCAAGCTTGGTGAAATAAACAATTTCCTTTAATTGATCTAAAAGATCATCTATGTGAGGAAGGGGATAATGGTTTTTGATTGTTATCTTCTTCAGTGCTTGGTAGTCAATGCACATTCTCCACTAGCCATCTTTCTTTCTCACCAAAATGATTGGTGACGCACATGGTGATGTGTTAGGCCTAATGAACCCCTTCTCAAGCAACTCCTGCACCTGCTTCTTGATTTCAGCATTCTCTAAAGCAGACAACCTATACATTCTAATGTTAGTAAATGGAGCATCTTACTGTAAAATAATATCATGTACTATTTCCTTCTTGGGTGGCAGACCTTTAGGTTCTTGAAACAGAACATCATACTCTAAAACAATATTTTCTATATCAACTTACTGCTTAGCATTACAACACTCAAATACACTAGTTTTATCGGTCTTCTTTTCCTTTACAACGATTAGTAAGAATTGTTTGCACGAATTTATCATTCTTTTCATCTGCCCTGAGTTTATGAGAGTATAATTATTCTTGAGCTTTTTAGCTCTTACAAAGTATTTGATTCCATATTTAACAAGTAGATAATTGTTCTCATCTCTATAGAAAATAGCCTTTCTATCATACAAGTGAGGACTTCCTAAAACAATTCCACATATATCCAAAGGAATTATGTCTAACTCAACCTCATCTACAAATGTTGACCCAAAAGAAAACTTGAGTTTACACTTTCTAGTCACTTGTAGTTGTGCTTTATCATCCAACCATCCTAATAGGTATGGTTTCTTGTGAGGTGTAGTTTCTAATCACAATTTCCTTACCATTGCTTCAGAAATAAAATTTACTTGTGAGCCACTATCAAACAAAGTATCAATCTTTTGATGTTTGGAACAAATTGAATATGGAAAAGCTCATGTATTTTTCTCTCATGTTCTTTATCAATAATAGATTGAGCAGAATTACTAGTAGATGATTTAGAACTCTTACCTTTTATACCTGTGGCTGCAATGATTGTTCCATCTCCCGAGTCTGACCCCAAATCTTTCTGAATAGCTGCAATAGTCTTCTTCTTCTTGCCCTCAGACTTCTTAGGTCTTAGCTCTGGATGCAGAATCCAACAATGCTTATCATCATGCCCATCCTTTTTACAGTGAGTGCATGAAGCTTTGAGTTTTTGTGCAATATTAGCCTTCCTTGCTTTCCACTTCTGCTTTCTTTTCTCCTTTTTCTTGCTTACAGTGGGTTGGGATGGTCCCCCAAATTCTAGATTTCCATTCTTTCCTCTAGCCTTTAGATGAGTAGCTTGTACAGATACCTCATCTATAATAGTGCGATTAAAAATGAGGATGGTATGCCTCATGTAGTTGTGTAGACCACCAATGTACTTCAAAAGAGTCTCTGGTGAGTCTAATGAGATTCCTAGAATCAATGCTCTTTTTCTAAATTCTTGAGTGTACCCTTGCACACTTTTCCTTTTTAACTACCGAAGAGTTTTCCAACTCATCATGGCTTCTTGCATGTAGGCCAATGGACATAATTGCTTCTTGATGGCAGAAACAAATTCACTCCAGACAGAGATAGTCTTACCATGTATTTTCATCTCAGCCTCAGTTCTACCTTCCCACTAAACCAAGGCAATGCCTCCTAGGCGTAGGCTTGCCAGCTTAATTTTACTCTTGTCTGAGTCAATGTTTTGCACTATGCAATACACATCAATTTGTCTAATCCAACTGTCCAACTTTTCAGCATTTAGCTCTCCATCATATATAGGCAAGTCGAATTTAACATCTAGCTTGATCAAAGATGCTTTCTTATTATGCATAAGGCTATTTAGAGCCTGATGAACCTTCATCCTTATGCTTTCTAAAGTCCCTATACATTTCTTCTACAATACACTTTATAGCTAGGAAAATCTTTATGAATTGAGGGTCTGGCCCCACAGAACCTTCCTCTAACATGGTCTTCCGAGGATAGACTTTCCAAATCTCAGGATTAGTTTCAACCAACTCTCCTTCTCCTAATTGGAGCTTTGATCTAGTGAGCATTCAATAGCTAAACCAACACAAGCTTGTCCAACCTTACAGCCTAAAGCTCTGATACCACTTCATCTAATAATCACCCTATGAGTGATCTCAGTTAAGAATTATTAAATAGAAGTATTACAGACTCATGTGTTGGTGTGTGTCTAGGTTATTTAAGCAACGAATCGATCAAATTGCAAATGCATAGACACTTGAAATGGAAGACAGCAGAGAAATACAGTAAGAAAACACAACAACACAAGAAATTAATAAGGAGCTCACCCTATCCTCTAGGCCTACATCTCCGGTCCAGCTTTCAGTGGTGGCCTTCCTTTATTGTGTCTTGAAGTAGAGAATTACAATGAAGGAGCTCAACATGAGTCTCCTATCACAAGATAGCTTGGCAAGGTGGTTCTTGGATTTCCCAAGCCACTAGAGTACACAAACTCTTGGCCTTACCAGCTTTCTGACCTCTTGAGTCTACAATGGAAGGAACCCAATATGGTGCTCGGTCCTAACAGATGCCCTTCAGGGATGGCTCGAATTCATCAAGACTTCTGGTGCTTGATGCCACCTTTGGTCAGCTCGGCCCTTTGTATTTCCCCTGCTTTTTTCTCTCTCTGTCTACCTTCTCTATTCTTCCATGCGTGTGGGGCGTGTCTTCTTCTAATCTGTGCATGGATTTAAAGCCACTCGAGCTCATAGCTATTTGATTCCTCTTCCAACTCCGTCGATTCACCTGCTACAGCTTCGCTCGGAGTTCCCTGTCTCGGCGTCATCATCAAACTCACAAGGAGTAGCCACTTGTCCTCCCGTGAACTGCACCAGCTTGCTTCGTCAGTTCGTTTCTTTAGTTATGTTATGGAGTGAATCATCCACCACCTTGGCGGTCAATTCGGACATCAAATTCTTTCATATCACAGCTTAATCCTTCGTCAATTCCTTCCTCTCCATCGGACACGATATCAGCTACCATATCTGGATTCCCCAGATCCAACGCCATCTACTCATTTCGTGCAGTTGACTTGCTCGACTGTTAGCACGAGATGAATGGTGGTTTTCTCTCAACTCCGGTTGCCATGTGTCAGGTGCCGAGTGGAATCGCTTCATTTTCGCCAAAACTACTTACTGCCCAGGGATGCCCTCGATCAATACTGTCGATTCTTGGAGCGTAGGTCCCGCCTTTTCCTTTAGCTTCTCCCCATGGTTTTCTGAGCTCTCATGTGACCAAGCGCTCGGGGCTTCTACGTTTCGAGGGTTTTCGCCCTCCGTTTCCCAATCCGGGCTTCCTAGGGGCTAATTTCGCCTCGCGTGTAGTCTCCATGGGCCTCAATCAGTGCGCTTTAACCGAGGTACTCATCGTTCCACCTGGCTGCCAATTACCACTGGTTTAGAGGTGTTTTTAATCATTGTTCTGAATTCTTTGAAGTCTGTCCCGACCTGGTACAACCATGGTTCTTTTGATTATTCGTTATGGATCCAATTCGGATCACCTAGCATGGTCTTGTGACCTGTAAAGGCCTGTTAGGAAGCCTATCACAACGTGCATACAAGACTTGTTACAAGATCCATTGTAGACCTGCTATATCCCGTTATGATCCTGCAATACACTTTTCACTTACCTATGACTCATTCAATATTTGTAGCGTGTATAGTTGTTATAACTCTATTGCCTACCTATGACTACGTGACACCACCTATTACTTACATGCATTCAATTCACTTGTTGTAAATTTGTCATGATGAGTCCATAAACTTGTTAATCAAGTATAATACCTGTCACTTGCTTATGACCAACCACAAGTGGTAATCTATCATTTCTTATAGGAAACTCATTATACCACTATATAACCCACATTGCATATCCTTTGTAATAAAACCTTTACACAATCCCTATGTAGGGTACCCACATTTAATCCATGGAAACCTAGTTAACGGTCATATCAATATATAATTCCTATTATCAACCTATCAAATATTATTAGGATTTTGTACCTGTTTTGTAGCCATTGTGCTCCTTTTCTAATACTTAACCTATGTTATTGCATAGCTACATGATTGTAACTCGACCACGAGACAATATTCGTAATGATATATTAACTAGAAACAATTATGAACCCTGTGACAATTAATGATGAATTTTTGTCCATAAAACCCACAATTGATCCAAAAATATTAAATTCTTACATTTTTCAATTCAAAAATCATATTTCTCCATGTACAAGGACAAAACATGTAGCATAATCAATACTTATCTCTTTAGAGTTGATGGAACATTGACTCTTCAACTATTCAAGCCATAAACTAGAGTCATTAAGGCTGTCAAAGCTACCATAGCCTCCAGAGTTGGTTAGTAGCTCAAATAAATACCAGTTGCATCCAATTAGACACAGTTAACTGCATAACTATTCATGAGTCAGTTACATAGTCACTTGATTAGATTTCCAAGCATTCACAACTTGCATTAATCATAATAAAAACCATTTTGTTTTTAATAGTGAGCAAATTCAGGTGAATTGGCCCCAAAAATCTGAATATTGGTTGGTTCGGTTCAATTTGTTAATTCGTGAAGTCCAATATGGTACATGTTTTGTTTTACAAGGTAAAAATAATCTAAAACGCACTTTTGACATATCGACCAATCTGAGAGGATAAGGATAATTAGTGTTGTAGCTGAATGATTAATAGAGGTTTCTTTTTACAGTTTATAAAAAAAAAAAAAAAATAATAATATTATTCTTCATTATTGTTAAATAAATTTGGTTTCTATAAATATTGGTTAAATGAAGTTGAAGTTTTAAATTTGTTTAGAAAATGTGATAACTATGGTATTAAATATTTATATAATTATTTCAATTTTGAATATAATAATCTAATATTTCATTGTATTTAGACCTCGATTTATTAGTTGATAATTTAGCCTTCATTTATTAAACTCACGTCCATTTGAAATCTTGAACTAATGCATGCATTTTTTTTCAGAAATGAATTCTCACATTTTAAAACTTTATATAGATTTTCCTAAAGAGAGACATAAATTTCCTAGTATGTGGAGATCACTTGAAGCTTATTTTTAATATTTATTATTCAATTTTTTTATATAGGATTCTAGTTTTGAGTTTTCATTCCTATTTTACTTTACATGTTTTCCACAGTTTGTCCCTCATTTGTTTTTTATCATCCCAAATAAGAGGGCTTGTAACATATTAGACAAGAGGGGTCATTTTTGGAGATAAGTAAACATGACTATTCTTATGAGAAAAGATTTAATCACTTTTCATTAAATATTTGAATATAATAATTTTTCTTTTCAATTTTAAATTTTTTAAAAAATAAGTGTTTGTATGATGCATACTCTGGATTTTTTTCCATTTTTCCTGTATTTAATTTTAGATGGTCAATTTTTTCATATGAATTGAATTTGAACTCAAATTAGAATTTGGTTTTCTTTTTTAGAAAGAAAAGCAATATATCATGGTCTGTAGATAACAGATAAAAGATTTGGTTCCCATATCAATGGTGACCACACTCATAGGACAGCTAAGAAACAGATTTTACATATTGTTGAAAGACATATAAAATGAGAACACTGAGCACCAAATAGAAACATATGACTTCAAAAGTGACAGCATCAAAACATATATCAACATTTTTGCCATAATGTACTGCTCAATGGAGTTGATGAGAAAACTAAACGAAAATGAAAGAAAAGAGAGGATCCAAGTGCACTCATGGAAGACAACTCCCGAAACTGGAGGAGGCGCTGCAATATAGAAGAGCAAGTCAAATGGTACTCTCGGAGATTAGATCCTGGACACCCACAAAAAAACTAAGCACTATGTGCCAAACATTGCTCCAGACTTTGACCTATTTTGGATCCATTGATAGAAAGAGTAGAATTTAAACAAAACAAAGTTGAAGGAGATGTTTGAGTCTTCAAAAATTTTTAAATTTCTCCACTTCCAAACACACCATAATGTGATGGGAAGGATTGGACGCTTAGATGCTTCTTGTCTTCCCCACCAAACAAAAGCTGCATTAACAGAAATGAAACTGAGGTGAGGAAAAGAAAAAGAAGAAGCCAATTCATACCAGATTTGTTGAGAGGCCACTCATTTGAAGAACATGTGGAAGTTTGTCTCCTCAGCTTTGCACGACATACATTTGCTGGGACAGTGCCAAGACCTCTTCCTCAAATTTTCCCATGTGAGATAATGGATAAACCCCTATTGATTCTTACAGGTGAATTGTCATGGATAACCATAATGTTTTTAACCCACATTCAATTTATTTCATTTAACAAGCAATGTGAGTTGTAAATCAACAAATATGTAAGTGTCGGAAGTTCAAATTTGTGTTCCGCGCAATCTGATTTTGACATATATTGGATAAGGTACACACACTTCAGGACGAAGTAGCAGGAAATTTATGGAAAAGAACATATAATTCATGAATCACACCTTTGACTTTAATGAAAAGTCGATCGATGGGTGATGTAGAGTGAACTTAGATTGTCCACGAGAGTGAGCTATGTGGATTAGTTGGTGCATAAGACCAGAATCACTGGCCTATAATGCTTGCAATCCAAATTTGCAACGGTTATGAATTACTGTTTACGTTATGGTTATCATCCTACCGCGGTTCTTCATTCAATAACTGTTCAATTCTCTTTGAGATGCCATGAAATATACGCACTCTACAATTGACTTGGGAGAAGGATAAAAGTCTTCCCTACCCACTTTATAACTGATTTTGGAAAAGGTGTTAGAAATCTAGTTTGGATTAGTGTGTATAATAGTGAATAGTTGTTTGAGTCCAAGTTTCTTGGGAAATTGAATCAATAGTTTACCATTTTTTAATATATATAATATCTATATCATTTCTATGATGAATCGAATCAATTCACTTAGTTTCTAATTTGTATTTCCAAGTGAAAAAGTAAAATCTTATGTACATCATTTTATGATCATTATAATATACAGTTAAATTAGTTTCCAATTTGTGTTTCCAACTGAAAAAAGTAAAATCTTCACAAATAAATGGTAGGTATGTCTAGATCGAAGGGCAAGCTATCCAATATTGAATGGGAGATCAGCATTCTCGAATGGGAGATTAGCATTGTAGAAGCCTCCTTCGACCTCAAACCTGTAACTCGCAAACTATTTCATAAGCGAGTGTTTGAGAAGATCTTACCAGTATTCGCTCGGCTGAAACCGTACATTATTTCTCCACGTAAGGCAATCTGGCAACATGAAGCGGAGGATCCTAGGAGAGTTTTTCATGCTATAAAAGTGGGAATCGCACTTGTCCTGGTTTCCTTCTTCTATTTGAATGGCATATTGTTCGATTCCTTTCAAAGACCTGACTGTGTGGGCCGTCATGACAGTGGTTGTGATCTTCAAGTTCACTGCAGGTAATTACTCCTATTTGTATATATCATAGTAGTCTAAAGAGTTTGTGAGAAAAATAGTGGGAATTTTGCTAAGATTTTGATAGAAAAATCTAGTAGAAGCTTTAGGTAAGGGGTTACAACTCTCTAGCTCCATGATTTTGGATATTCTAGGAATATTTTATGGTTCTGAATCTCTATCTACCATATAAAACAATATAAACATTTTTATAATTAAATTTTTTAAGAAAAAGAATGGGCATATAAACAAAATTTTAGCCTCCATAGGTATGTATATAAATATATATATAAGGTGAATTATAAATTTTGGGAAAGTTTAAAAATAATTTTGATAAAAAAATAACAAATTTTATAATAGACGCAATATTAGTATGATATAATGTCCAATACTCTTCATATTTTTGTATTGTGGCAGGAGCAACCTTGGGCAAAGGATTAAACAGAATGTTCACAATGTTTATGGGAGCAGTGTTGTTCGTTATTCTAAACCTCGTTGTAGGTCAAGATGGAAAGACATGCTAGTCAATTATACTTGTCAGGATGGAAAGACATGCTAGTCAATTACACTTGTTGTTGGGTGTATCTCTTTTGTGAGTAAAAGTATTTTACACATACAAATGTAAGATGGAAGAGCTCAATTACATAGGAAGATCTTAGTAATTTGAAATCAATTTGTAGTAACTTATTATATAAATTGTTTATATGGAAGTTCAATTGGTTAATCCAAAATAGTTGTTGGATTCTTTTGACTTAAAAGAAATGATATAAATGAAAATATCTACGTAAGTTTCAAAAACACGTTCCATTCATTACAAATCATATAAATTAATGTCTGTGACTGTCCGAAATGAGTACAGGTGCATTGGCAACATTTACATGGCTTTCCCCCTCCTATGCGAGATATGATTATGGATTCATGATCTTCATTGTCACCTTCAGTGTCATTTCCGTCTGCAGATACCGTGAGCCAGACTTGCTTGGATTTTCACTTGTACGGTTGGAGATGGTAATTTTAGGGTATTTCATGCGGAAGCACCTAAAAGGGCCATGCATGAACATCGTAGCCAAGAATCCAGAAATTGTATTTCTTACAGTCATCTAGTTAGGGTTATATCTAATACATCGTTCCTATGTCTCACGCAGCATCCCAAACTCGATTTCGCGGGAGTACCGGAAGGGTTTTAATTTTTGTTCCAACTTTCAAGTTTAGGGGTTTTGACCGATAATTTTGTGGGTTATTTTGATTCATATTATTTTTCTTTGCATGTAGGGGCTCACATAGGTAGCACCCTCATACAACTTGTTAATAATCTTTTTAAGGTTTCAGGTCAGTTATTTTGGCACTCGGGCCTAACGTAGAGTTCTGTTTTTCTAGGTGCACAATTTGCCTTTGTTTTATCTGAGAGTAATATTGAATTTACAATGTTATAACCTCCTTGTTGAGGACTTGTAGTAAAACAGTTGAATCCTTGTAAAAGATGGAATTTCCCCAACCTTTGAGGGAAGAGATTACAAGGGTTTATTCCACAAAAATGTTGTGATGTAGATGTGTCTATTGTGGGTTACCCTTTCTAGGTTATTAAATTTTTTTATGTTAAAGATTTTATAATTAATCTTCCATTCACTTGAGTTTAGTTGTGTCAGTATAACCTCCAAGAGGTCTCCAAGGGGTCTTTTTTAGACACACTTCCTACTACCAGTTTTTATTGTTAAATACATTATTTCTTTTTGAGAAATTATTTGGGACATATATACTATGTTCTTTTAATCTTCCTCCAAGTATACAGTTATAAATTATATGAATGTCCATTGTTCGTAGTATGTTTTTCTATTTAAAGAAGATAATCCATATTGGATCATTATATTATTTTTCATCCATATTGATGCATTCAGAGTGGAAAAAGTGGAGGAATCAACTCGTGGGAACACTTTTACTGGTGGGACCTAGTTTGGCAAAATGAGGCCTAAAACATTTTGAGAGCATTTTCAAACATCAATTGATTTTTTTGGGGGTAAAATGTTTCCTCTTTAGTTCCAAAACTTTTCATAATGTTCTACATATAGAAATATTTCCAACGATGCAAGAGTATATATGCAAAGGTTATGCCACTCACAGGTTGACCTTCCTGTTGTCACACCTATAATTGAGGAGGATTTCATGTGTGCTCCCATTATTCATGGAAATTGGGTTACCCACATCATTATGATGTAAAAGACTCTAGAGGAGTCTATATTGTAACTCTAGTTAAGAGTTGATGTAGTCAAACTTAGTTCCACTAGTAGGCTATTGGGTGTGTTATAACCAAAACAGTAGGAGGAAGAGCCATTTTATTATTTCGAGAGAATTTTGTTCCATATTTGAGAAAAGATAGCCAAAGAGGTAGGAGGTAGAGCACACAGAGAGGATCTATGCACTTCAGCATCCCACAGGCCACGTGAATTACTTCTTTGTACTTGTTGCCTTATTTTCCAGAGAGAGAAAAAGAATGAAGCGACCTCACATTCTAGCTGGGTTTTCTCTTGAAAGGGTTTCCCAGAGCATATCATGTGTCTTATATGTGTGTGTGAACTTATTATTTCATTATATAATTTTCTTCATATTTCCATTCACACACATGCACTAATTACCGTTAAATTTACAGATCTAGAGTTTTAATGTAGAGGAAAATTTTCATCTAATTCTTCTATAAAACTCTAGATCTGTAAATTTAACGAATATTAATACTCTGTTTGACTCAAGCTCACAAACAAATCTCATTGCAGCAGAGATGGTCAAGAATTTGGCATTAGAATTTCTTGATCATCTAAACCAATATCCATTGGGATGGGTAAATAAGGATGCACAGTTGAAGGTAACAAAATGGTGTAAAATTATATTTTCTATCAATTTTGATTTTATTGATTAAGTAGATCTAGATGTGGTTCCCCTTAATATATATGGATTCGTGATTGGAAGTTCATACATGTACATGCACGATGCAATAGTCATGAGGAGAGCTAACGAGTACCATCCTGTTAACGATGGAGAATCGTTCATCGTCAATGCACACAAAGGGAAGTTGAAATTTCACTAGTAAGTACCACGTCAAGAAGTTGATGAGTTCCATTAAGAAGTGTGTTTTATTATTCTCAAGAGAAATCCATTCTAAAGACGAGTGAATAAAACATAAGGCATCCCTAGAGGAGTGTAATAATAAATAGAAAAAAATAATTGGAGCATTTTCAATAGGCATACAGGGATGTGTTTCGAGAGCCTAAAGGATTACCACCTAAAAGAGAAGTGGAGAATGAAATCTAGCTATCTTCAAACTCCTCATTACAAAATATTTTGTTGTATAGGTAGTTTGTTATACAAGAAAGTTGAAGAAACCGTTCTAGTAGCTATTGGAATAGGGTTTCATTTGAATGAGTACGTCGCCATGTGAGTCATCCATCATCATTGTGCCAAAGAAGAATGGGACTTAGCAGATGTGTATAGATTACATGGCATTGACCAAAATCACACTCAATAAAATATAACCCTTACCCATGATAGATGATGTGTTGAATTAGTTGCAGAAGGAAAAATACTTCACCAATATGGACTTGAAGTCTGGATATCACTAGGCTCAAGATTAAAAGAAGATACCTAGAAAATCGCCTTCAAAACTAGGCAAGGTTTGTATGAGTGGTTAGTCATTCCATTTGGCATATGTAATGCACTAGCTATATGAGATTACTGAATTATGTACTATTCCCTTTTATAGACTCATTTGTTATTGTCTATTGGGATGATATACTAGTATATAGTGCTAACTAGGAGGAACATATTTCAGATTTGACGCATGTGCTAGAAACATTGAAGAAGCACTAGCTACTAGCAAACCTTAAGAAGTGTGAGTTTGTGTAGCAGTCCTTGGTGTATTTGGGGTATGTGATTTGTGGAGTAGAGCTGAAGATAGATCCTACCAAGATGGAGGCTAGCATGAAATGGTCTGTGTCTAATAATTTTGATGAGGTCTAGAGTTTCTTTGTGGAAGTAAAGTACCTAACGAAATTTATAGCCTTATTTTGAGCAATAGTAGCACTGATCCATGCCATAGAAGCAATTGTAAAGATTTTTCAGTGGGAAAAAGCTCAGCAAAGCACTTTCAAGGAGTTAAAGAAGAATATTAGTCGAGCACCACTTCTCACATTACCAAACTTATAGCAGCCCTTTGAAGTGGAGAAAAATGTGAGTGGGTATGTTATGGGAACCATCTTGATGTAGGGAGGAAGGATTGCATGCTACCATTCTGAAGTATTTCATGGGGTAGTCCTTAACTACCCTACCTAAGATAAGGATATCTATGTCATGGTGCAAGTGGTGAAGAAGTGGAAGCACTATTCGATGGGAAAGGAGACAACAATATACATAGGTCACCAGCCATTACAGTACTTACAGGCCCAGAGTAAGCTACAATAGACCAAGCATTACGAGTGGATGGTGTTTTTACAACAGTTTCATTTGATGATCAAGTATAAGAAGGGTAGCACAAACAATTTTGTCAACATGCTTTCAAGGCCACCCACATCACAGATCATAGCCTTTGGGACACTTATGCACATGGATCCATTCACCCATGATGCATACAGAGAGGCATATTTAGAGGATGTGGACTTCAAGGAGGTTTATCAACATTTCCAAAGTTAGAGTCATGTGCACGATGGTGACAACACCATTGACTACCAGCTCCAGGATCATTTGCTCTACAGTTTGGATAAGTTATTTGTTCCTAAAGGTGAGTGGCTGCAGCTGATTAGAGAGTCTTACACCTCCAAGGTTACAAGGCACTTTGTTGAAGTGAAGACCATGGCTAACTTGCATAGGTATGTGTATTGGACCAATATGTAAGAGTAGGTAGCTAGGTTCATAAGAGGATGCATTCTTTGTTGTAACAACAAGCCTAGCAACATGAAACAGGGTTTATATCATCCCTTATGTATACCTACTCATCCTTGGGAACGGATTTCGATGGACTTTGTGGGAGCTTTACCAACAAACAAGAATGGACTTGACTACCTATTTGTGGTAGTTGAGAGGTTCAACAAGATGTGTGTTCTGATGCCCTGTAAAAGACCATTGGAGGAAAACAAGTAGAAAACTTGTTCTTTGGGAAAGTATAGATGCACTTTGGGATACGAAGGAGCATCATTTTAGATAGGGATATAAGATTTCTCACTGTATTTTGGACTACATTATGGGAGAAGATGGACACAAAGTTGAAGATATCTTCAACATTCCATCCACATATAAATGGGCAGATAGAGGTATTCAACTGGAATTTGGTGCAGTGTTTGAGGGGATAAAACTAGAAGCATCCAAAAACATGGGATGAAAATATGATATATATACATCATTCTTACGACAGAGTAGTCCACACTTCTACATAAAAGTCCCGATTTGAGTCTTGTTTTGGATATTTTCCACCTTTACCTTTGGATATTGCATATGGGAAATAAGGAGGATTGAGTTAATATAATGTAGGAAATGATTTGGGGGATGAAAAATTTACAAAGAAGACTAGATAGATCCATCTACAACTACAAGAAACATTGCAAAAGTCGCACGAGAAGTATAAGGATAGGTGTGATTAGCACAGAACAAAGAAATTATTCAGGGTGGGATACAGAGTATGGCTATAGTTGATTCAGACTTATGTAGGAATGAAAAGAAATACCTAAATACCCATATGCACATAGATGCAACATAAATAAAACTTCATTTCATTAATAACAAAGAAGTGAAATATGCTTACATGCAGAAATAAAAATAAACTAGCTTGGGCAATGGTAGCTTATCTCTGAGAGGAGATGTGGTGGATACATGCCTCTAAAATGTGTTACAATGACTCTAGAAGGCCTATTTATTATTAGTAAACGATGGAAAACCTAAAAATCCAAAAACCTAACCCTAGGAGATGAAGTGCCAAAACTGTGGGCCCTGTTTGGGTAAATCGGTACATCAACTTCTCGGGGTTCTAACTTTTGCATATGATCTTTGTTTAGCTATATAATAACACTTTTTGAAGATATAAATGAGGAGGATAAGAAAAATAATTAGGCTACATTATGACTTTTATCATCTCTTTGTTTTCGCTAAAAACATCTTTTAGTCCCTCAAAACTTTTCTGGAAGTTTAGGACCCAAAAATCTGCCAAAAATAGTAAGTTGTGCTACAATTATCGGAACTAAAAAGAAACAACAATGGGGGTCAAAGTGGAATAGGCGGGTGGCCACAAATATCCACCTAGATTAGTCCTCCCCCATTAGGAAGCAATGGTGCCCATTGTGATGAGTGCCTTCATGAGATGGGGAAACTTCTGTTGAACTTGGTCCCTTGTTAGCCACTTGCCTTGGTGCGAGATTTGGCTAGCTTTGACAACCTAATATAGTTGGATCTTATACTGGTAAGTGTTATTTATTTGTGTGTCAATGATCCAATCAATTTTACTTGTTCCATGTACTATGGGTTTAACTCTATTGGTGTGAGTTGTTCTGCAATGTCTGATGTGTCTAGTAATGGTGGAAAGTATGGTCAAAGGTGGTTCACATTGAACATTGGGTGCAGACCAAGGAATGGTGGAATTATAAGCTTGAAAACATTGTCCCCTATAGCCTTAATGATGATGTAAGTCCCATATCAGAGTGAGTGAAGCTTGCAGGGGTGGGGGGGGGGACAAGTGAGGTGCTCCTTCTGCAAATGTAATCAAACTTTGTCGTCCACCTAGAACTTGTGTGGCATCCGATGTTGATTAGACGCTGCTTGTACTTAGCGTTAACTCTCTCCAGTATGTCATGGACCTACTAACGAATGTGGTGAATGGACTCGATGAATCTGTTAACCTTGTTAGCTTCAAACTAGACATGAGCTAAATCTTCCTGAGTCGATGCAAATGGTATGGCCACATAAATGTCACATATCGGTTGGAATCCCAAACCCACCTGAAAGTGGTTCTGTCCAATTGAGCTATGGAGAGCTCTGTTGTAGATGTTTTGGACATATAGGAGGCTTTGTGCATGGATACTTCGAGTTGTACATATGTAGAATGTGTATGATCATCTTGTTGACAACCTTTGTTTGGCCATTAGTTTGGGGGTGGAAATTCGTGGACTTTAGAGTTTGGTATCCAACATCGACCAAAGACTTGAAAAAAATGTACTTATGAACCTACTATCTCGATCAGAGATAATGGACTGTGGTATCCAAAAATTTACCCACACTCATTCAATGAATAGCTTAGCAGTGACTTTTGCTATGATACTCTTCTTGCAAGCCGCCATAATGGACATCTTAAAGAATCTACCAATCACCACGAAAACACAGTACTTGTGATACTTAGTGGAAGGAAGGCCAGATATATAATCCATGGAGATGGATTCTCAAGGTTGACTAAGAGTAGGAAGAGGATTATATAGGCCTTGCTTCTTGATGGTCATTTCGGCAATGGTGGAGGTAGTGGAAGATCTAATGTACTTCCCAACATCTCGTTGAAGGTTTAACCAATAAAAATACTTATGCAGCACTAACCCTATTTTATTTACCCTGAAATGTTGAGCAACCTGACTATAGTGCATCTTGGAGGTGAAACTTTTTAACTTTCTTACCTTCTAGGAGTGTCTGGTATGTGCTGCCAAATTTTTGATTGCTCTTCTAAAGATACAACCACCTCACAGTCTCATGCCCACAAGATTCAAGCACAATGGACAGTGCCAGGACCAATGGTCGACTGAAGCAGTCTCTAACATTGTTTGTGTTTTCCTTCTTGAACTTAATGTTCAAATGGAATTGTTGCGGCTATGTGGACCATTTCTGATGGTGGTCATTCTATAATTTCCCTTGTGCCTGGATGAACTACATGGGTCGTTGGTCTATGTGGATGAACATTTCCTTCCCCAAAATGTAATGCTTCCATTGTCAATAGGCCTACATAATGGAATACATCTCTTTGTCATAGGTGGGATACTTTTGAACAATGTTTGGAAGTGTCTCGGTATGGTATTCCACTAGATGCCCCTAACAAGTAAGAATTGCACCAACATCATAACCGAAGGCATTTGTCTCGATCTCAAATGGTTGTTGTAAGTCTGGTAATGTGAGCGCTGGTGCAAATCAAAGGCAGTGATTTAACTTGGAAAATGCCTTCTATTGGGGTTTACACAACAATAACTTTGCTTTTCTCCTCCCTTGGTGGCTTGACTTAAATCCCAAGTTATATTAGAGAACCCCAACATGAACCTACGATAGAAATTAGCAAGACCCAAGAAGCTGCGAAGATATGTTAGAGTGGTTTGGGTTCGCCATTCCTGAATGACTTGTATTTTCAATGGATCCAAATGCACACCCTACTCATCAATGAGGTACACCAGATATTGAATCTAGGTCATGCCAAAAGTTCATCTTTCCAAATTAGCACACATCTTGTGTTGTCAAAGGGTTTTAAGCACCTGTCAAATATGCTGGAGGTTATCTTCCCAAGTATGGTTGAAGATCAATATGTCATCTAAGTACAGCACCACGAATTAATTGGTGAAGGGTCATAAGGTGTCTTCCATCAATCTCATGAAGGTTGCAGGGGTATTCGTCAACCCGAAATGCATGACCAACCATTCAAAAATTCCCTCCTTGGATTTGAAGGCACTCTTCCACACATCGAAGGGTTTGATAGGCACGTGGTGATAACTAGACTTCAAGTAAATATTTCTGAACTATTTTCCCCACATGAGCTAGTCTAAAAGTTCATCAATCTGTGGGATTGGATACCTACTCGTGACAATGATCTTGTTCAGCGCCCAATAGTCAATACAAAGTCTCCAAGTCCCATCGTTCTTTTGTACCAATACAATCAAGCTCCCACAAGGTGATGAACTTGGCCTAATGTGCCCTTTCTACAACAGCTCTTGAATCTACCTCTTGATCTCATCATTCACCACAAAATAGCATCGATAGATTGGTCCATTAGGTAGCGGCACACTCGAGGTCAGATCGATGGAGTGCTTGACCTGAAAGTGAAGAGTTACCTCTTTAGGCGAGGTAGAAATTTCCTTGTACTCGTCCATGACCTTGTTCATCTGCTGCTGCTATGCAAAGGAGCCCTGTCTGGAAGCTATGGCCACAACCTTCTTCTTTCCCTAAGGGTCAATCGTGAGGAAAAAATAATTCCTGGTCTCGGAAATGATGTTACTACATTGTTTTGTAGTGATCGAAGAGATGGTAATACGTGGGGCTACCTCCAATATCCTGTACAAATTATCGCCCAAAGTAATAATCACAAAGTGACGGGTAGACTAATTCAAAACATGTCACTTCCATAGGTATGGTTTTCCGAATTACACATCACAAATTTCAATAGCAGAAACAACATATAGTTCCTCATTCATAAAGGGCTTTATGTTGTAGGGAAGGTGAAATTATTGCTTGACGTGGAGTTCTCATGAACGGTGTACCACTGTGAATGTGATGTAGTCATTAGGCCCAATCACCTCACAACCTCTACTAAAATGAGGTTCCTTTTTATCCTCCTGTTGAAAATGAACTACAACAGAGAACCCTTCACCCACAGTTGTGAGTGGAAGAGGCATTCCCCCTCCTATGGATCTTCAGGCTCATTCTTCTAGATCTCAGTGGTGGTGAAGGTGGCACTCTACTCCACCTCAATGATATACTTCCATTTGTGATTCTCCTTGTCGTGTTCTAACCCAGAGTCAGAACATGCATCTAATTCGGAAGCCTTCAACTTCGCCCCTAGTGACATCTTAGCGTAAAACTCACTTATGTTGTGAGTGGAGCTCCAATGCAACTCATGCAATTTTCTTGTATCCTTGTTTGTCTTCGTGGTGTTGTTATTTTCTTGCAACTTGGATGGGTTGTCCTATGATGGCCTGCCTTGTATTTTTCCTTTTCTCTATGGTTTGGGGGCACATTTTCCTTTCTTCAGAGTTGTATATCCAAACTCTCGCTTCTTCTGTTTAAACTTCTACTCAATCTTGATAGCGTATTGGTATGTCATGCCAAGCGAGGAGATGTCCAAGAGCTCCATCTTGTCATGGATGTACTTTTGTAGATAGTCATGGTAGTTTATTACCAAATTCTTGTTAAAATCCTTGATACCTAGCTTCATTCGAAGGGTATGGAAAATGTTTTTTAAACTTCGGCACATCTTAGTCCCTTCCCTACCATAGCATGGTCCACTTTATGTATTTATCTTCATAGCTCTTGACAAGGTAATATTGTTGCTTGATGGTGTCTCAGAAAGAATTCCAAGTGGGTGTGGCTTAAAATAGTGAGGATTCCCTCTCATCATTTTGTTCACAGTAGGTTTCCCAGCAATCCTTGATGTGTGCGGTGGCTTTGAGAAGTAAAAACGTAATATTTTCTGGATTGGAAAAGTCATGAACTGAAAAATATCCTTCCAACAGATTTAACCATTTATCTACTACGTCTAGATCTATATAGCTCTCAAATATGGGAATATCAAAGTTAACTTGTACCTTAAAACGGGTGGTGCCTCCAAAGTGACTATTGAATGAAGATGTGTCGCCTTTGGGTAGTCGTCGAAGGATCCAGGCAAATTTATCCATCATCGCATTCGTCTATCGTTTGAGTGCTACCTCGAGTAGTATTTTGAAAGGTTATCCTACCCTCTTTTCTTTATTTTCTTCCACCATGTGAGGTCATCAGGTTTTGTGAGGTTGGTCTTGCAAAGATTCAACTAGATGAAGCCCTAACTCCTTATACCCTAACCTTTTTGGGGACATGCAAAGAAAAATAGAGAAAGAGGAGACCGCTTTGATACCACTGATTGTACTTATAGAAGAATGCAAAAAAGTATAGAAATACCCATATACATAGAGATGTAGTAAAAATAAAACATCATTTCATTAATAACAAAGAACTAAAATATGCTTACATACAGAAATAAAAATAAACTAGCTCGAGTGATGGTATCTTATCTTTAAGAAGAGATCTGGTGGCTACATGCCTCTGAACTATGTTACAAGGCTCAAAGGCCTATTTATTATTGAGGAATAATGGAAAACCCTAAACATCCAAAAATCTAACCCTAGGAGATGAAGCCCCAAAAATGTGGGCCTCGTTTGGGTAAATTGGTACATCAACCTCCCGAGGTTGTAACTTTGGCATAATATCTCTATTTGGCTATCATAATACCACGTTTTGACAATCTCAAAGAGGAGGCCGAAAATAAAATACTAAACCATTTTGAGAATTTTATGTGTCTTTGTTTTCCCTTAAAACATCTTTTAGTCCCTCAAAATGGAACTGAAAGTTTAGGACCCAAAAAACTTCCAAAAATACTAAGATGTGTTACAATTAAGGAAACTAAAAAGAAACAATGGTGGGGACCCAAGTGAAATAGGTGGGTGGCCACCAATATCCACCTAGATCAATGGTTGAGAAAAGAGAGGTTGTAGGGGCCTAGTAAGAAAATCAAGGCTCTGAAGTATGGTCCCTTTAATATAATGGATAAGGTCAGTGATAATGCCTACTGAATTAGTTTACCACTATTTATGTGCATTTACTCAGTTGTGAATATAGATAATTTGAAACTCTATGAGCCTTCCATGATAGATCAGGAAGAGGAACAGGTTGTACTTTCTGTGGAGATTTAGCACCATATGCTTAGTAAAGTTGACAGAAGACACAATTTTATAGAAGATGTTGATAGCTACAAGACATGGGCAACATGGTGTTTCCGGGAAAACTAGTGCCTTTTCGATTTGCTAGTCCCACTAAGATTTGTGGCTATCTTAGAAAAAAACAATCAAAGAACTTTGCAATTTCCTTTATGTATGATAGATAAGAGAGAAGCAAAGGGACCAACCTGGATCTTCCGCTTTTCTCCTTGCTTGATTTCTCTCTCCCTTGATAGAGCTTGCAACTCCTCTCCTACTTGTCCCGCTTAGAGAATACCAGTAGAGACAAAGTAATAAAACACCATCAAAGAATCTCAATCTATAATATCATAAATAATGCAGAATCAGAAATACATTGATCATACAATTGCATTCACAAATACATGATTGTATGGAGGAAAATTGAGAGAACTTTATTAAAATAGAAGGGAGAATTAAAACCCAGCTGTCTGATCTAGCATCATACTCCCAGCATCAAAGCCCTCTTCACCTCATGAAAAGAAAGATCACCCAACAATACAATGTTTCTTCAAAGATGAACCAACAACACTTCCTTACAAATTACAAAATTCCAGCCTCTAGATCTCTCACATGAGAGATCCATTTATAGATGTTTGCAAAGGTGTGAGTCATCTTTGGGTTTTTGATTAGTGTCATTCCACTTGTAGTTATTAGTTCCACTTGGAGATTTCTTAGATCTCTTACTCATCCCTGGGTGAATTCAAAGAGACAAGTGTCATAGGAGAAGTTTCTAGCGGATTCCATGAGCATCCACTTAGCAAAGTGTCTCAGACATTTGTCCATTCTCGCTCATCACATCCCACAGAAGGCCTCTTCAGTATGCATCGCACCTAGCTTGTGCAGGAGTCAGTATGCATCACACCTTGACAGTGGAGCAGTCGGTATGGTCCAATTTTGGCCAGTTGTGAGTGGTTTTTCAAGTGGAACTTCTAGGGAATGATGTAATCAATTGACTATGATCCTTTAGGGTATGTGTTAGAGTCGGTCTGGTCAGTCCTCCGTCAGAGATCAAAACTCTTTATGAATTTCATGATTATGTGTCCTGCTCCATTCTCCCAGTTGCATTCTACTAGGGGCATGCCATAATCTGACGGAGAAGGTCATTATAGTCTCATGACTGGCTCCTATTGGCTCAGTCTTTTGTTAATCATCATCAAAGTCCATGACAGTCAAGGTCTGGTCCTCTAAAGGAAAAAGGTCATTTCAAGGTTTAGGTCTAGGAATTCATCAATTTGGTACTTGAAACATGTCCAGTAGAGCCATGTAGGCCAGAGTGAGGCCCTCACACAGTTATGGTTCAGAAAGCTTCATCATCATATGGATAGACTTCGAATCTTCTTCAAAACATTGTTTTGAAGAAAAGTCAAACAGTGTCATTTATGGCAAAATTTTCAAAAGAAATTGTCAAGTGATTTTTTAGCTGCAGTCATGGTTTCCGTGGTCACATGTCCTGTCTTGCAACCCCCGCAAAGAGTGCCGAAAATTGCATCATTCGAGCTAAAATTTCAAAGGGAAAGTGAAAATCAATGTGTTTTAAAGTCAGTGAAAAAGTGCAAAACTCAAACATTAGAAAAATGTGTTTTTGAAGAGGCAAAAATCAAACTCATCTCTCCCAATGCTTTATATACAAGTTTTCCACCAAAATCAGAGGCATTGTGCAAATCAAAACTAGTGGAAGACATTGCAAAGTGATTGAAGTGTGTTGGTGAGCGTTTGGAGCAAGTTGGAGTCAGTTTTGAGGGTGCGGCGCACACACAGGGCATGGTGCACACAGCCACCGCCCACAGTTCAAACATATAACGGGCGCGGCGCATACCCAGGGTGCGGCGCACTGGGTTTTGCGCATGGCGTAGACAGACAAAGTGTCCAGAACATGCCAAACTCACTCAAAGTTTTTTGTGAAGCACATAAATTTGCAAGGTAGGCTCTATTAACTCACTTGTTCATCAAATTCATTAAAGATATGGTAGTTTTTATGCCCAATGATTGAAATGAAACAAAACTATTAAAGCAACCATATAAAGACACTAGGAGACCATCTTGCTAGGGTTGTATAACAATGTCATTGCTGCCAAAGCTCATTCTCCCTACCTTACCCCTGTCCCTTATACCCCTATGTCATTTTTTCAATATCATCACTTCCCTAACACTACCAAACTCATATTCCCTTTCCCCTCCTCCTATTTCTCAATAGAAACACCAAACCCTACCCCATCAAAAATCCCAAACTCCTCCCACATCCATAACAAATTTCTCCCTATAACCCCTATTCCCATTCCATCACTCCCTTCCTAACAATCCCTGTTTCATTGTTCCCCTTGGTAACATATACTACAAAGGCACCCAGCCTCACACCATCATCAAAGGGGTAGCCTAATCACAACCCACATTGCAGTCATGTCATCACAGCATTCATCCGAGTATGAGAGGGAGACATAAAGTGACTCATCCTTAGAAGAGCAGGCTCCCAGGAGACACCACAAGAGTGGCAAACAGGTCAGGGATGAACCCACTACCCTCACCGAGTTATAAGCATGCCCGCTTGACATGTCATCCTTCCAGTACTTATCATGTTTCGAATTTTGTCAAAGGGTGACAAATGTCATAGTTCATCGTGAGTTGGCCCGTTTATTTGTGCTTCATCTACATGGAGGTCAGTCTACCTTGGCCGGGGTCACTTTCACATTGACACCCGAAACTATATCAATGGAAACAGGTATACCAAATGTTGGGGAGTAGTGGCATAAGAAGAAGAAGGTGGAAAGACAACTTTATGAGCCTTACATCAAAACCAAATTCTTGAATGAGCTCACAAGAGTATTTCCCTTCAAATACTTGAAGAATGAGTATGCTCCGCTCATGAGATTGATCATGAAATACTTCAGCTATGAGGGGAGGTTCTCTAGACTGTATGCCTATCATATCTGCTTGCTCATGAACTTTACAAGGTTGAGGATGATGAACCTCCCGTTTTTCATATGCAGGAATATAGAGAGGATGAACACCTTCATGCTGCATAAGACCCCTCAGTAGCAGCTTAACAGTGTCTATCACTTCACTCTCATTCGAATTTTGGTAGATCATCAGTTGGGATTGCAGGGCATTGCTTGGGAGCACTTCATCTCCCATAACTTCTTTAGCACACCACAGGCACTATCAGAGCCCGAGCAGGAGTTGGGTGGTCCTTCTTATCAGCATGAGCACCATGAGACCACGATCATGCCATTTTTGGTGACATATCAAAAAGGAAATAGGAACTTATTTGCAGCAACAAAGCGAGTGTTATCTCCACCTGGGGTGGAAGGGGCCTCACTTCTGGCATCGACTACATAGGTATTAGACAAGGGCAAGGAGCCCGTGCATGATGAGAGGCCATCAGGTGCACAAGAGACCGATGTCATCCTCATTTTGGATGAAGAGACACAGGTAGAAAATGCCAAACTTAGGATGACCATTCAAGAGCAGGACACGGAGATCAAAGACTTGATACTGAATTTTGAGAGGGCTAGATGGGTCATCAAGTATCTGGAGCAGAGAAACAAACAAATTGAGGGGAAACAAATGATCATGGAGCTGCAAAGCATTCATGAAAATCGACAAGCTGTCCAACAGAGAGGGATCGAGCTCACTACCTTGGAGCAAGAGATCAACAACGACTGTGAGTCTTGGTTGGATCATGTCAATCTACACTTGGAGAAAAACCTATAGAAGGAAAATAGGGACACAGCCATACTGAGGAGAATGGCTTGTCATTACAGGGAATGGAACATGAGCACAAAGGCCCGAATAAGGAGCTTGAAGGCTAAATTGAGCGAAGCAACAAAGGAAGAAAAAAGGGAAAAAGAGTAAGATCATCTTTAAATATTGGCTGAAGCCTCCTTGGCACAGGATAGCACTTCATATAGGACCTCCAGCCCAAGTTTCAAATAATTTGGCAAAATTTTGGTCACATGACAAATTTTGGCAGAAAAACTGGTTTTTTTTCTATACACGTCGCGCCACCGGCGCGACCTGTAAGATTGGGAGCTCCAAATGAGAAGTGGTTTGAATTTTTGGATTCAGCATGCAAAATAAAAATTACTGGCACTAGGATCAAGAAATTTGGATAAGATCTTGGCCACCAAAAGGGGAAAAAACACTAAAACAATGGCCTCACTACCCCTATTTTGACACATAGGAAGTAGTCTTGGGAGAATGAAGATTTGGAGGGGAAAATGAGCTCCAAATTCAAAAATTCCACTTGGGCTGGAATGTAGACAAGACATGCATTCAAACGAGCCCACTTGGACACATTTTGGACTCCTGTAAGTGCCTCAAAACTGGCCTCAAAGTGGTGCGATGCATACAGGAAAGGGGTGTAGTGCATATAGGAAAAAAGGCCAGAATGCCTCCATTTCGTGAAATTTCGCTTCCCGACTTTTTGTAAGTGGGCCGACTCATATGCACTTCAATTTTTCAGCACCTAAGGTGGTTTTATAAGTATTTTCACTCTACATGGTCAGTTACCCAAGTGGCAAAGGAAGGCAAAGGACCACCAAGCCATTTGTCATGTTGGTGGCGCTGCACTTGTAGCTGTTGTTTGGCTCTCCACCTTCAGTTTGTAATGATTCGAGTAACTCCCCAACCATTGGGCATTCTATCTCTTCATGGAACATTCTATATATTGTATGCAAACCATTTGCAAAGGGTTGGTTGGCTTGTAACTTCTGGGAGACTGTGGGAAAGAAACTCTATTTCTGCATTGTATATTTTTTTTACAGAGGATTAATGAAAGGCAGTGACTCTGTTTCATGAGATTCATGTGGTTGTGAGTGTAGCAAATGTGTCTCTTATGTTTCATATGTATCTTGTTATGTTTCATAGCTCATTTTATATTCATTTCCATTGAAATGTTCTAAGTTAGCTAAGGTAGAATTCAATTTTATTGCTCTGCTTGTGGGAAAATTTCATTTACAGTGTTCATTCTTCTGTTGAAAAGGATTCATGTTGTCCATGCCCTTTTCACCCTCTTAATAAATCTCTCGATGTCGCCATATCTTAAAACTAAATTTCTATGCTTTCCGCCTACCTTGCCTCATGAAATAATTCGTGCCTTTGTATTGAGTTCTCTGTTCATTGAGGTCCACTGGTCCCATAACATCCCAAAAACACAATCATTCATAAAATCACTTCTTATTCTCATTTTCACTTACTAGCCTAAGACAAATAGTTCATTGTAGGTCATCACAAGCATTTTCATTGACTTATTCACTGAGTGTGACTCGGAGAGAGCCCTCTCCTGTTATGGTAGGGCTAGCTACCAAACTGAGCATGGTTTGTGGTTACCCTGAATTTTGCCTTCCTTCAGCCTGAGGTGGATTTAGGTGCTAACATAGTGGCGACTCCACTAGGGATCAAACCCAGAATCCCCTTGCTTCTTAATAATTCTAAGCTTCTGTATGATAAGTTTAGGATTTGATAGGCTGATCTAAAAAAGGTTGTGTCCTTTGATTTTTCTCAATAGCACGCTAGCTTCTGGAAGATACACCAGAGCTAATCCAGATCCCGACCCTCCACTCATCTACGAAAATCCCAATTTGATTTCAAGAAATCATCATCGAGAAAGCTCTATATTTCCCATGCTCAAATCTCATTCATGCCCGAACATTTTTTACTATATTGGAGAGCTAGAGTTTGACGAGTAGTTTGAATTATCATTGTTTGAAACCAAGTCCGAAAGAGCGGTTGACTCTCCTGTCCACAATCCACAGTTTCTTGTAGACTTGGAGATGGAAAGGGCTAACCGGTCTATTGATAACTACATAATACCCAGCTTCAAACTCCCATTGCTAGCCCCTTACAAACTGTGCACACTCCTCCAACACCTTCGAGGACAAATCCACCAAGAGTGATGGCTACACGTTTCACACCAATTGTTTTGCCTCAAAATTTAGATGATATGCTCGCTGATTACCAAACCAAAATCCCATTCTTTGATGGCACTCCTAATGGCATTATTGCGCAACAACATGTGGACAGAATGGTAGACTTTTATGAACTTCATGAGATAGGTGCGGAAAATGTGGCGATGAGACTTTTTGTACAAACATTTGCGGGTGAAGTAAGGAAATGGTTCAGAGGTTTACCGGCTACAAGTATCGCTACCTTGGCAGACCTACAAAGACAATTCTTGAACTGCTAGGAAGTGGAAAAGAACCCTCTTCAAATTATGTCTGAATATGAGCAAATCAAGAGAAACGTTGGTGAGTCAGTCCAAGATTATTGCATTAGATTCAATACAGTGTATAATGAAATTCCAGATAATCTAAAGCCACCTGTGGGACTAGCCATGTTGAAGTTCCCGGATGGTTTTGATGCTGATATGGCTTATCAATTGAGAGAAAGAGAACCGGCTACAATGGAAGACATGTAGGAGATAGCAGTCAGCATTGAAGCAAAACTGTTGACCAAGAGGGCTAGAGAAAAAGTAGAAAAGAAGGTCACTTCAAAGGAAGAATCTTCCTCAGTAGATCTACTACTTTGGAAGGTAGAGCAGATGCTTGAGAGAGTGAACCTTGACAAACCAGAGCCACAAGTTAGAAATCATAACTTTCGTGGCCAGCAACAACCACAGTATAGGATAAGGCAGAGAGATCAGCGAGCTCAAGAGCCAATTGCTCAACAATTAGTACAAACACCTTTGTAGCAAAATTTTGTGCATGGACCGGAATTAGATCAGGACGGGAATGTAATAGGTGAAGAAAATCATCTCGTTACTCCTGACGATTTGCCTACTTATCTCACTGAAGAGGAGGAGTATGCAGAGAATTTAGCTGCACACAAAGATGGAGATTTCATTATAGCAAGCGACACCGTCTTGGAGGAGCAATCAGATGAATACCAAAGAGGCTACATGAATTCTTTGTCTGCCCAACAGCAGTGATATTCACTTAGAAACAGGGATGTGCCAATCAGACCCATTCAAAAAAACAAAGGATGTTGAATCGCCTAAGAATGATTCAGCTGGTACACAAAGGAAAGGAAAGGAGGTGGTTGAAACAAAGAGCAGAAAATCAACATCAGCAGAACCAGGACATCAGAAAGTTACATCAAAAGAAAGGGAGAGGAAAGAAATCTCGGTCAAAGAGGTGGAGAGGATTCCCGCGTTCAATTTAGAGAATGAGATCTCCAAACTAAAAATATACATCCCTTTGACTGAAATATTGAAGAACAGTAGTTATAAATGACAAGTATCTAAAATGTTAAATTTGGACCCAATGTACGACATGGTGAATGTCGAAGATGATCAGCCTGAAATGATTTTTAGGCCAGCATCAAATGGCGAGTCTCATGACAGCGAGGTGCCACCTTTCTAAAATCAGTTTGAGGTTGCATGATTTTGTTTCACATAACGCCATGTTTGATTCCCCAACCTCTCACAATCTCATGCCCAAGGAAATCATGGACAAGCTTGGTCTGGACATCACCCAGTAATATCATGATCTTTATTCGTTTGATTCTAGCAGAGTAAGATGTATAGGTCTCATCAAAGACTTGGTTGTGAGTTTGGATCAGCTCCCCATGAAGAATGTTTTGATGGATATTGTGGTGGCAGACATTCCTCCAAGGTTTGGCATGCTTCTTTCCAGGTCTTCGGTAGCGAAACTAAAAGGGACACTACAACTAGACTTCTCCTATGCAACGATTCTAGTATTTAGACAAATGAGGAAATTATATCGGGAAAGGAAAATGAAATACATGATCACATGCAAGGAGAAACCAATAAATCATCCTATTAACTATGTACATAAAAATTTAGAGTCTTTTGTTTTGTATTAAAATAGTTTAAATGATATAGATAGTCAGTTGGTAGAAGCAGATGATATTGCAGAAATAACAGAAAATTTCAGAGAAGTTTTGAAGAAAGAGGAACAAGAACAGTAGAACACCGTTGGGAAATCAGCTGAAAGCAATGGACAACAAGCAGGCAAGGCACAACAAACATATTTCCAGCACTTGCAAGAGGAGGAGGAAGGTTTGTGGACCATGGATTTTGATGGAGCAGTAGGAAATGATGGCGCTGGAATAGGAATTTGGGTACGCAGTCCCTTCTTCACCCCAAACAAGGTCCGTAGTAACGTACAGGTATGCTCTTACAAGTTGGATTTTGAATTTTCAAATAATGAAGCTGAGTATGAAGCTCTGATTGCTCGCCTAAAGATTCTAAGAAAGCTGAAAGCTAAGAGGATTTCATTATATGGTGACTTCGAATTGGTTATCAAGTAGGTCAGAGGCGAATATCAAGCAAAGCTTCCCAGGATGTGGGCCTACTGTAATGCAGCCCTAGACATTTTGAAACTATTCTCAGAATACACCTTGACATGTGTGCCTCGCATACAAAATAGCATTGTCGATGCTCTTGCTAAGGAAACAAGTAGTTTGAAAATCCCAATGACCTCTAGTAACAAATTTGAAATCCATGTCAAGCACTCTCCAACCGTTCCAGACAATCAGAGATATTGGCAAGTGTTCCAAGATGATGACAATATTGATGATTTTTTCAAAACAAAGGCAAGTTTAAAGAGACCTCAACTCATGAAGAAAATGATGATGGAAAAAGAAATGGTATAGATTAAATGCAGATCAATGAAATGGACATGTTGCAGTTGAAGAATAACATTATTCCCAAAGGCTTGACACCTCTAGAACCACTCTTTGATCAGGATGTAGCCCGCAAGCCAACATTGTAGCCAACAAAGAAGGGTGTGGAAGAGGTCAATATTGGGACAAATGCAAATCCTAAATTGGTAAAAGTGTCCAAAACATTGCTGCCAAAGATCAAGGATAAATATATCAGTTTGATGTCTTCATTTGCAGATGTGTTTGCTTGGGACTATTCCGACTTAAAGACATATGACACCAATATAATTCAGCACACTATACCCATGAAGCCTAATCAAAAACCATTCAGACAAAAGTTGCGAAGGCTAAATCCAAAGTTGCTGCCATCTATTGAAAAGGAGATCAATAGGTTGTACAAATCATGAATCATTATGCCAATCAGATTAGATTGGATCTCCAACTTGGTACCCATAAGGAAAAAGACAGGGGAAATTCGCTTATGCATCGATTTCAGAAATCTTAACAAAGTCTCATTCAAGGACAACTATCCACTGCCCAAAATGGACCATATACTTCAGCGAGTAGTGGGGGCATCTCGCATGTCACTGCTTGATGGTTATTCCAGATATAACCAAGTTTCTGTCCATGAGGATGACCAAGACAAGACAACGTTCACCACTGCATGGGGGACCTTCCATTATGCGAAAATTCCTTTCGGTTTGAAGGCCACATTTCAGCGTGCTATGGCCTTGGCTTTTGCAAATGAGAAGGATGTCTTTTTGGTGGTGTATTTGGACGATTTGATGATGTTTTCTAAATTTGATGAAGAGCACATGTACCATCCTAAAACTGTCTTCCTAAAGTGCAGACAATATGGCTTGTCGCTGAATGCAAAGAAGAGCTTGTTCGCCATGGAAGAAGGCAAACTACTCGGACACATTATCTCCAAGGATGGCATCCATATTGACCCTGTTAACACTCAGGTTGTCCCTTGGCTCCTTAAGGGATATGGTCGAGGTAACCACAGACCAAGCTTTGGACTACCGGTCCTAGCCTACCAGCAGTCAGAGAGGGCTCTCTCTTCGGGATTTAGCTTTGTTTAAGAAATGATTTCAGGCTAGTTATTATGCACATGGTTTTTTGTTTGAGTTTGGCGGGATGAATGATCTATTCAGGCAGCGTTGGCATGCGAAGCGCAAGAGGTTTAGAACATTGGGCATGGAGTCAAGGATGCAGACTGAAAGATGTGTTTTCTTTGGCAAAGAAGGGACTACAGAGCAGGATAGCTACACAAGGAATAATATCATGTTTGAATGAGAATGAAACGAATGTCAGGGAATGAAAGACAACTAAGTAATTTTCATTCATGCTAACAGAGGGAACGTGACTGAATATTCTATAGGAGCAATTAAGAAATTCCTACAACAATCTTCATATACGGGGGAAACTAGTGCAAATATGAGCCTAAGAGGAATTCATATTTATAGGCTAATTTAGAAAGAAAACATAGAGAAAAAGCAGGAATTGAGGGCAGAGCACAGCTAAGTGACATCTGAACTATTCTTTTTCCCTGCAAGTTTAGATCATGACACAGATACGATATAGCAAACATAGCAACTGTAGAAAGAGGTGAGGAAAACTTATTAGTCCATGAGGAAACACGAGAATTCTGCAATCTTGTTCTTCAGCCATCAAATACACATTTAGACAGTCCAAACACACATGTTCCAGCAAGCTCTGTTTATTGAATTTCTTGGAATGTACACAGCAAGCCTCACAATGAGATTAACGATCAAAACATCTCTCACCCTTTGAACAATGAACAGCGTTGTTTAAATAGGCAAAATATCTATTACAAGCAGATCTCAGATCGATCTGATGGAGTCACAGCTTCTATCCTAATCTGTATTGAAATAAATGCAAGAAAATATCTATCTAAGCAGTGTTGGAGGCAGCAGTATTAAAATGGAGTTTAAGTATGGGCCATTTCTTGTGATGCGCTGGCTATTTTGTCATAAATCTGTAATAACTGCCCAGGAATCCTTTGTCGGTATTTGCTTAGGCGGTTCTATAAAATAATCTCCGCCTTTTAGATTGTGGCAGTGGCGCTCTGTTTCTTGTATTAGCTCGTTCCATAGGAAGTTAAATGCTCAGCCAGCTACAAAAATGATGCATACTCCTCCAATAAAAGACTCTAACTTTATTCAGCCTGTAAAGTTTGATCGACCCACAAGTGAATGTAAAGTTTGATCGACTGGTAATGAAACTCGTCCCATTTTTTGGGAGGGATTTCGACCCTCTAACTTTACTGGATATACGGCCCTCTTGACAAAGAGAACTCGACTTCAATAAAGAGACTGCTCACAGTGTGAAGATGAATATCTCGATCCTTATCATAAGAGTTACTTGCTTTTCTTTGCCGCCAGTCTTTGAGAGAAATCATCATCCTTTTCGCTGTTTCCACTGTTGGATCCACTTGCTTCTTTTGCCTCACGACCCCTGTTTCCGTGCGATTTAATTGGGA
>APFE031730496.1:52474-73979 GCA_000404065.3 Pinus taeda | reverse complement strand
CAACTGTAGAAAGAGATGAGGAAAACTTATTAGTCCATGAGGAAACACGAGAATTCTGTAATCTTGTTCTTCAGCCATCAAATACACATTTAGACAGTCAAAACACACATGTTCCAGCAAGCTCTGTTTATTAAATCTCTCAGAGTGTACACAGCAAGTCTCAAAATCAGATTATCGATCAAACACCTCTCACCTTTTGAACAACGAACAACGTTGTTTAAATAGGCAAAATATCTATTACAAGCAGATCTCAGATAGATCTGATGGAGTCACTGCTTCTATCCTAATCTGTACGGAAGTAAATGCAAAAATATCTATTTAAGCTGTGTTGGAGGCAACAGCATCAAAATTGAGTTTATGGGTCATTTCTTGTGATGTGCTGGCTATTTGGCCATAACTCTGTAATAACTGCTCATGAATCCTCTTGTCGGTATCGTTTAGGCGGTTCCATAGATTTTTTAAAAAATAATTTTTGCCTTTTTAGATTGTGGCGGTGGCTGTCCCTTCAGTTTGATGAGTTGCCCTTCAAATCGAGAAAATGCAGCTCTCACACACTCTATAGGGCTCACGTTATCTTTTTTCTTCCCTCTGACGGTGCTTACTAATGTATGAACTGTTGCATAAGATTCCACGTCCATAAGATTCGGTACATGTACAGTTCTAGGTTCACACACACGACCAAGATCATTTCGTAACAGGTTTACCATCATTAAATTTTTTGCTTGGTCCTTCTCACTGTGTTGCAGTTAAGATCGCGATTTCTCATCATCAATCTGCAAATTTTTTAATGCATCTGAGATTCACCAGCCACGAATTTAGTGAAATTTGTGGATATGAACAGTCCGCTGAGGAGCATCTAAGGCAGGTCGTGGATAATGCAAGTGAGAAGGCCTTTGCTGAGCTGTAAGGAAATCTTCAACAACTTGAAGTCGTTTAGAAAATGGCCGAGTCAGAGTCTGTATCATGGCTTTCAGGTCTACAACAAAGAATTTTTCATACACTGTCGTTTTCAGACCATGAAGCATTTGACCACCCTATTGCATGTCTTCTGGTTGTTTTCTTCCAAAGATGAAAATCCTATGGTCAGGAAATTATACATCTTTCCAAAATGCTTCAGCCCAAAGAGCTCAGAGGCGGTGGCGCTGATAATATATCGAGAGAGAATAAAAATAATTGCTGTAATGAACCAAATTACGATGAATGAAAAGAAATAACTTTGGTGCCTTGTGACTACAGCCTGAGATTTTTCTAATCCCATAAGAGTCACTTGCTTTTCTTTGCCACCAGTCTTTGAGAGAAATAATCATCCTTTTCGCTGCTTCCACTGTTGGATCCACTTGCTTCTTTTGCCCCACCTGCTGGGGGGGGGACCTCACGACCCCTGTTTCTTGAGATCTTTCATATTGGAGTCGCCGAGGCATTCTTGGCATTAGGATATAAAGGCAGCGCAGTTCTATGAGGCATCAGCTCCTGACCATTGCATCAATCTCCCCTGTTTTGAGGGCATATTTGGGATAACCTGGAAGCGTAAAATCAAGGCAAAGATCCTCAATTCTAACATCACGAAAACATAGTTCAGATATTTCTTTCCTATTATCACCTGACCTGGCCTCCAAGAAATGCTTCTTAGAAACAAGGGCTTGCATTTCTAGCAATATTTTTCCAAGCTCAGGATCAAAAGATAAAATATCATATAAATCAAGTTCCTGTCCAAGGATGAGTTTATAAAAAGCTGTGGAGAGAGGTAAATCTAGGAGTCGACCATCTTGTAGAGCTTTTGCCATAACTCGTCCCAGAAGTCGAAAATTATCTTATACTTTCGAAAACTGGCTTCCACATGACACCAAAGCATTGCAGCCTTTATGGTCCATTGTAGTTTGGCATAGCACAGGGAGTGAGACCTGAACAGAGAGAAAGGGCCTTTCTTTCTCATCAATACGAGCCAAATCTACATCTGACTGCCTTGGACTTTCCAAGGCTTCGTCAATCTCTTTTAGACGATTTTCAATCTCCACCTTCTTTTTGTCGTTTTGCAAGTTTTTGGCCTTCAAGTTCACCGCACCGTTTGCTGGCAGATTCAAAGCTTTTCCATTGTATTTTGTTTCCATGTCATTAGACTCCTTCTCAGCTGCACTATCTTTTTGAAGTTCTTTTAGACACAATTTACCTCGATTTGAATTTGTTAGAAAAGAATGATTCTCTAAAATTACAATTTAAGATTCAGGAGGTTTATCATTTCCAAAATACGATACAGCCATGGTTTGATATAACAATAGTTGCAGCGCCAAAAAGGCCACCTATTGATGGGCTCTGGCCTAGGAACATGATCCCCAAGATATGCGATGCAATAGCCTCGATATATAGATTACTTGTTGCTCTAGAAGCTTTTTCAAGCTGTAGTCCCAGGGCAAGTAGCACCTCTGCAACCAAAAGCAAGGAGACTGATTACGACCATGCCAATAAACGGGTAGATACCTGGAAGAACAAATTTCTGAAATAAAAGCGTGCATATTGCAGCTGCAGGACAAGCAACTGCTGCAAATGCAAACACCGTAACCAAGGGTTGTTCAGATGCCTTTGCTGCTGCCCGTATAAAGCAATAGTTAGCTCCCCCAATCACAGCAGATAATAATGCAATTAAAATGGTGTGTATATAATATCGTCCTCCAGGTGTGATTAAGCCAGTTGAACCATTACCTTCTGGCCTCTGTCCTTGCAAAAATGAAACTGGTTGGTAAACAAGAAAAATTCCTAGGAAGTTGCAAAATATCCCTCCAAGTTCTATAAATCCCAATTTCTCCTGCAATATAAATCTGGCTAGAATGGCTGCCATAAATGGGGTTGCAAAGTTCACCACAATGGCATCATGCAAGGGCAACACTTAAATGCTGTAAAAGAATCCCAAAAGAGACAGATAGCCTGTGATCGCTCTTGCCATTAATAGGCGCCAAACATGAGGCAACCCAAACAATGGTTGCCCAGTCTTTCTTAACCAGATGAACGCAGCAACAAGGATGACCAAACACCTTATTATTTCATAAGACGGAGCTGATGTGGCATTCCTGAGTATCTTGATCCACCCCATGCCCATATAAGAAATTCACTCAAGGCTGTGAAATCTGCTTCCAATGGTTTGCTCCTTCTTTCCAATATCACTTAAAGATGTTATTCAATTCTATTGACAACAGATCGTAGCTCCTTGAATTCCTGACACTTCAGAGAAATAGCAATTCACTCCAATGAACTTGAGGAATGATTGGGATCAAGTCCACTTCATGGAGTCACTCATTCTTTCTAATTATCACTTACCAAGTTTTCCTTTGATCTGCCTTAAGACGAAATGCCACATCATTATCAAGAGGTAGGTTATCCACCACACCCAGGTTATGTTTTGCAAACATACTTTGAATATATCTATCTGGCTCATCCCTCAAAGAAAAATGAGCATCTGCTTCAGCTTGGAGCTTGCCCATGTCCTGAAATGTATCATTAATTGTCTTGGTAATAACTGCACTTTCTGTTGCTGTGTCATTCAGCTCTCTCTCCAGCTTGCTAATTTTCGTTTTCAAATGTGTGATTCTTTCTTCAAACTTTGCTTGCCATTCCCTGAGCTCCTCATTGGTATCTTCATTTTCCTTAGCAAGGGCTGCATATTGTGTCTGTTGAAGCTTAAAAAGAGTGCTCCTTTTAGTGTCAAATTTGAGGATCAAACTCTTCATTTATTGGATCAAACCTTTCAACTCCGTGTTTTTTAAACACATATGAAAGATGATTTTCAGTCATCGCCACCCAAAACACAGTTTGGTATTGAGAGAATAATTGCTGCAAACTTGGAGAAGATTCCCAATACCAACAGCCATATACAACATGCAAATCCTGCTTGGCGTGATGCACAGCGAGAAAGAGAGATAACTCCATTGTTCTGTGCATATGTAGTTACATGTGTCATTGTTCCTAGTGCTGCTAGAAAAGTATTTAATCCATCAGCTAATATTGCACCTTTAATTGATTTCTCAAAGCTAGGCCCAAATGGTTCTAGGTGACTAGCTTCTACTGTTGTTGTTAGGGAAAAAAGAAGTGGCAAAACTGCTGGAGCATAGAATTTAAGAGGAAACACATGCACCCAAAGCAAGCACACTTGACATCCACAACTAAATCTAAATTATCAATACTAGCAGGCCTCTTTTGGCAAAGTAGAAATAGTAGACAAATGCTCATATAACTTTGGATGGTGCACAGTGGTGTCCTTGAGGTGATGTAAGAGGACATGCTTGAGAAATATTTAATAATTCCTGGTCCATGGTCCTCAAGAATACAAGAAATGACTTTTATGCCTGAGGATTTTGTGCCCTCTTTGCCACAGTAGCAAATTTCAAATATGGAACATTGCTGCAAGCAAAGCATGACATATTTGGCCTGTAAATATTTCGATCACGAAAGGTGAATACCTGCTATGAGCAGGAGGCTAACAACGACAACCGAGAAATTGGCTATGTGTCCTCTGCACTGATATTTTCAATCCCCATAGTCAACTCTTCTTCATCCAGGTCTTGGGGTTCCCTGGTCTGCTTGTTTTTATGCATATGGTCTTTCTATCTATGCTTAGTTTGGATTTTGTGCGATGATTGCTGAACGAGGCTTGCTGTGGGTTTTTCCGCTTTTTCTCTCCTACCACAAAGGTAGTAGGTTTTGGCCTCGACGACTTGGGTGCTATAGCAAGGACTGGCAGTGTTGCAGTCATGATATTTCCTACCCCTCTCTTGAATAATTCTTGGTCAACTTATGTCCAAATCAGGTAACCGGACATACAACAATATACTCTGCTCGTTAAGCACAACCACACATAACAATTTCTGAAGAAGAAAAGTGGCCAAGTGTGGAGCGGGGTAAAATATTTATAACTCAATTTGAATTCAAACTGTCCATTCCCTAGAACATATTTCTCATAAATGCGATTTTGGCAGCAGATCCTCCTAGATTTGTGCCTGAAATGCACTTCCCCTGCTCCTTTTAACGGAAAAAGAACTATCAAATCAACTATAACTGTTCCAACGGTTATTTTCTAGGCAAGCTGCACAGAAATCCTCCTTATGGCGCAACTACCTCATTGTAGCTTCCATCTGTGCACTCTTCCAACTATAGTCCAGTGCTTTCTTTCAACAACCATAAGCGCTAAGAATTTCTTGTGTCCATGTAGTCATTGTGTAGTGGCGAGATCATCCCTATAAACCTTCAGTCGACTCCCAATAATCCTTCTCGGAAATACTTCCTCATTCAGCTTCGTGAGATGAACCGCACCACCATTCGAAATGTCCTTAATGATATATGGTCCCAGCAGTGCATCTGAAACTTCCTTGGAAACTTGGTAAACTTTGTCATACATTAGTACCAAATCACCATTTTTGAAGGTGCACTGCTTGATGTGTTGATTGTTCCATGCCTTTTCTCTAGATTTTTGTGCTTGCTAATGAAAACCATCCAAAAAGTAGTCTTCCTCTAATGCCAACAACTATGTGAGTCGTTCCTCCATGATGTTGCGTTCTACCATCTTGGTCACTCCTGCAATTCTTAGGCTGGGCACCATGTACTCCATCAACATTATTGCTTCTTGTCCATAAACTAGTGGAAAAAGTGTTTTCCCAACCAATTTCTTATAGGTAGTCCTAGAAGCCCATAGAACTTCTGGTATGCGCACATCCTAATCATTCCTATTAACATTGCATGCCTTTGTGAGGGAATTCCCCAAGATCTTGTTGAAAGCTTCAACAGTGCCATTCACCTAGGGGTGATATGGCATACTCTTCTGATGATACATCTGGAATTCCTCTGTTAAAGTTGCGATTGTCTTATTCAGGAAGTGTGTCCCTCTATCACTCAGCAAAATTTTTGGGCATCCAAACCTTGACAAAATAAACTCAAATATGAACTTCGCAATAGTGTTTTCACTACAATCCTTCACAGGATGTGCCTCAAACCATCTGGTTAAGTATCTTGTCACAGTGATAATATAACACACTCTCGTCTTTTTCCATGGTGGCTGAATAAGTCCAACATAGTTAATCAGCCACTTATCAAATGCTTGTATGTGATCTATGGATTTAATGGGAGTTCATCCCTTCTCGACGGTGTCCTGGTCCTTTGACACACATTGCACGCACTGCATTATTCCTTGGAATCTTTATGTACTGTTGGCCACTATAGTCCCGCGCATAGGGTCTTCTGCGCAACAGCCTTATCTGCATAGTGTCCTCCGGTGACACCACCATGTGCTTTTGCTAGAATACTGTGCCTTTCATATTTAGGTACATATAGACGTAGTACTTCATCTAACCCCATCTTATATAGTTGTCCTGCAATCACAAAAAAATTAGCAGCCCTAACAACTAGTTCCTTCTTTTGTTGCGTTGTATAACCTTCAGGATCTATTCTAGTAGATAAAAACTGAATGATGTCTGCAAAATGCTCGTCCACAACCTTGAAAACAAAGAGTTGTGCGTCAGGTAATCCTTCCTCAATATTTGTAGGCTCTTCACCATTTTTGACCCAAGATAGGTGGTCTAGTTTAGAATTTAATCTCTCGGGCTTCACTATGACTTCAAAATCATATTCTTGAAAAGGGAACAACCACCTACAGATCTCCCCCCCCCCCCCCCCCCCCAAAACATAGGCTTATTGACCAGGTACTTCAAATCATAATGGTCTGTGTACATCTTAAAGTGTGCACCTAGTAGATAACGCCTCAATTTCTGTAGTGCATAAACCATGGCCAAACCTTCGCCTCTGTGGTTGAGTAGTTCCTTTCAGCCTTAGATAGTTTCCAACTGGCGAAGGCAATCAGGTGATCGATATCTCCTGCCCCTGGTTGTGTTAAGATGGATCCCAATGCTATGCAGGATGCATCCACATGCGCATGAAATTCCTTCTTCCAATCGTGGAATACTAGGATTTGCGTTGTAACCATATTCTCCTTTAGAGCATCCAAGCTTTTCTGACAATCATCATCCCAACAAAATGTAACATCCTTCTTTAACATCTTCTCTATGGGCACAATGATCTGCACATAGGCTCTAATAAACTTTCTATAGTACCCAATATGACCCAATGTCGTGTGTAACTGCTTTATGTTTATAGGGGGCTTTAGATTGATAATGACATCAATCTTAGCAGGGTCTACCATCAATCCCTGCCTATAGACATCATGGCCTAACAATATTCCATAAGCTACATATAAAATGCACTTCTTCAAGTTCAGAGAGATCTAGTACTTCTTATAGGTATCCAACATTAAGCACAGACTAGAGACGTGCTTCTTGACCAGCCCAAACACTGTCCATTTGTCGAAGTAAACCTCCAAAAACTTGTCAATGAACTTCTTGAATGTCGCGAAAACCATACGAGAGAAAATTGAAAGGGAATTTTTGAGTCCAAAAGGCATAAATGTATACTAGAGTGACCCCCATTCAGTAGAAAAGGTAGTCTTGCTTCTGTCTTCTGACGCGATCTTAATTTGGTCATATCTCGAGAATCCATCCATAAATGAATAAGCTTCCTGTCTACCAACGTTCTCAAGAACTTCATCTGTAAACAACGTAGGGAATGGATCATGGACACATTCATCATTGATCTTCTGCAGATCTATGCAAATCTTGGTATTGCGTTTTGTTTTCTTCTCTTGGACTACCATAGGACTGACCCACTCAGATTCCTCTACAGGCTCGATTATTTTGGCAACGAGCATTTTATCGAGTTCCTCTCAAACCTTTTCTTTGTATTTGGGGTTCAACCGATATGTGCGCTGCTTAACGTGCTTCACATCGGGTTTTAAATTGATCTTCATTACCCCCAAATCTCCTGCTATCCCCTTCAAGTCAGAAAACTTGGTTGGAAATAAGTCCACATATTCATGTAGCAATTCAACTACCTTATCCACTGTATCTTCATCCCAATAGTCACCAATGTTAGCGAATTTTGGTTCTACCTTTGAGTCAATGTTCGCCTACTTTGTTTGCATTTGGTGTGAAATATCAGGGATCTCTGCACTAGGTCCCTCAACTTCGTGCTGTCCTTCTGATTCAGGGATATTAATATTCCTCGGATCCTCATCATCTTCTTCCGTTGTAACATTGTAACATTCTAAAGCATGTTGTAGCTACGTACTCCAGTTAGGTTGTACCCACATGATAGGTTCGACGGGTGTTCAGAAGATTGTGCCTCAATCTCTTGAAGCACTTCATCAATGCATGCAAACCCATCTTGAAAACTGAATGTGAGCAAGAAGTTTTCTTTCATCTCATCCAAGTCACCGATCCTGTGTCACAACTCTGTTTCTAAATACCAATTCCTTGGAATAACATCTAGAGTATGAATACAAATATTCAATCACTCAGGTTGAGGTATTTTCCCCCACGCCTTAGTCCATCGTGCCAGATGTTCACGTGAATCATCCTTCCCTGTGTATTTTTCTGTGAGTGGGGTGTTCACGTAGCCAAACCTTAATTACATCATTGGACGATATTCCTTCCAGTCGGAAAACTTGTCCCTTTGCATACCCCACCATCTTGCAGGCATAACTCTTAATACTAGATCTAAGGGCTGGAACAAATGTTTCTCTGGTGCATCTCTTTCAAAATGTTTAAGAAATAAATTGACATCACCCAAGCCATCATAATAGGGTAATTTACGTACCTTAGTAGATACATAATGTAGCGATTTTGTAAGCCAATTGCATGACAACGTAGAGACCTCATGCAACCGATTTTTCCAGTTTTCTAACTGTTCATTTGAGTTTGATTGGCAGGAGCTATCCTTTTCCCAAATGATCCTTCCATACTTAGTGGGATTGATCAAATATTCATCTTGCACAGTTAACTAATAAATGTGCTCAATGTCATCATCTTCATAATAGTCATAGTTCGGTTCTATGTATAGTACACCTTCAGCTGGATCCAATGGGACAATTACTCAAAGTTCATTCTTCTCAAATACCATGCTTCATTTTTTAAAGTTGATGATTTTGTTCATGTCAAAAGCCCAATCAATCCTGAGCAACACCGGTTATGGATTACTATCATCAACGATCTCAATAAATTCAAAATCAGCCACTGCTCTTACCCCTTCAATATCTAAGATTACTCCATGCAGGCACCCCATTAGAATTATCTTCTGCTAATTCGCCATGCACAACTGAATTGGTGACCATTGCAACTTACTCTTTCCCATACGTTCCCAAGTCTATTTCAGAAATACATTAGCATCAAAGCCCAAGTCTAGGGTGACCTAATCCATTTTGAAATCACCGATCTGCATAGTCAACTACGTCTCTCTATTGGTTCTCTTCTTGCTTTGATTTACCTTATTGACTACGTGTTGTCCTGGGGATGACTTATCCTTGCTGGCGCAATTATCTATTAGCTCTTGCAGTCTCTCGACTGCCTTCTAATCCCATAGTAGCTTCATACATGTCTGCATAAACGATTTCAACACTATGGGATCAGACTCTTGGGTTCCAGTAACATCTTCAGGTTTCTCCTTTTGTGAGGCTATCAACATCAGGTTCTGAGATGTAGAAGTACCCAGACTCATAAAATTCTTTTTGGCCTCCTTGAATGTCTCTTTTTCTTTATGTAAATCAAACCTAATATTCTTCTCACTGGCCTTTCGAAACCATGACTTTGATTCTGGCTGTTTGCCTTCAGCCTTGTCTTCATTAGTGGTTACACCGCTTCGTGTGACTATATTGAAACTGGATTATCTTCTCGCGGTTCAGATCTCCTCATTTAGATATTCTGTGTTGGATACTAGGTCTTTTTCTCCTGCATCTTCACTTTTAACACTGAGTAATCTTTTATAACATGATCAAATTGACGGTAGTATTGGCATGAAGCTTGTGTTGGATTCTAACAGTCACACACAAGGTGTCCTTGTTCTCCACAGTTGTAACAAATTATCTAGCCTTGACCTCTTCCAGCTCCTCCTCCTCCTCATCTTCCTCTTCCATGAAATCCTCTACGAGCTGTAGGTGAGCCTTGGTCATTCTGCATGCGGTTTTCAACTTGCATCATATACAGTGGAGCTTTGTCCATCCTTAGCTCATAACTTCAACAATCCCTCTCGCCATGACTAATTGAATTACAAAAGTTACAAAAAAGTTCCTTTGGAGATTGTATAAAGTTCTGTAATAAGGAGAAATTATTGGTTGAATGTTGTCCTGAAAATTAGCAAATACTACACCAGGTACTGGCACCAGTGCTTGATTTAGCGAAAGATTATGGTTTTAGCGAGTTAGGACCTCCCACAACTATATAATCCCAGAATACAGGGCATTGATCCTTATGATGACCTTCAACCTTGCATTTTGTGCAACAAACTTTGGAGTGTGTCTCTGTCTTAACCTGCTTTCCCTTCTTCAGGTCCTACAATTCTATATCTAGGATTGCTAGTTGCGCCTAGATTTGCTGAACTCCTACATTCGTATCCTAGAGTGGCTAAGCTTCTAGCTTCATCTCGCTTTCCAATGCTTCTGCCTGAGACCCAATCTTCTGTTGAGATAATGGAAACCTCAAGTGAGGTAATAATGAAGCTATGTACCAGTCCCTATGTTGTTCATTTGAGATCTGAAGGTTAGCTTGACTTAGTAAACACTTCAATCGTTGATCGATATCCCACACAGATTCATTAACCTTTTGCTTAATCTCCTTGATCTCAGTGACACACAGAGCTTTCGACTTCGGCTTTGTAAATTCCACATTTAGCGCATCCTTCGTATTAGGCAATGAAGCAGTCGGGTGAGTCGTGTTTTATCTGATATATTAGGTAAGCGCTCTGTCTTGTAGCGTTGTAACCAATTGCACTTTATTTATATCATCATCGTGAATTTGCTGTTCTTTCCACACAAGTTCTATGACAGACCAAAACTGTTTAGGATCCTCTGATCCCTAACTTCTGAATACATGCATTTTTATCGTATTTTCCATACTGAATAACAGAGGTGGAGGTGGAGGTGGAGGCAGAGGTGTAGGTGTATGAGGTGGAGGTGGAGTGGTGGGATGTTGAATTCCAGAAGTACCCTGTTCTAGATTCTGTGTCGCACCTTTAGGCGTATTAGGGCTACTTCTCTCTTCTTCACTTTCCAGCTCTCCCAATAAGGGAGTGTATTCACTTTCGACAAATTTGTCTTGATCTACTTTGAATCACTTTCCACTTCACATAGATCCAATTGGACCCCTCTTAAACATTAAGGTAAAGGCATAACCTTCTTTTCACACAAAATCATTTTAATCTAGGTTTTTAGCGATTTCAGGTACTTACCTCTTGGACCCTTGAAGAATCGTCGTTTGACTTCGCTATAAGACACATATGTATCTATTAGAAATTCAATGATGAAACCACCCAAGATACTATCAATACAATAATCAACAACCCTCACAACCTTATAATCAGATATTTCAAGACATCTTATGATTTTTGGAGTCCACACAATAGGATTGTTGCAGTTATGAGTAGGTTTACTATCTGCTAATTTGGACAACCACTCGTACAACTTGCAAGGGAATGATGAAAAGAAAACTTCATGACAGTTTTGTGTAAAGATACCTTTGTAAACACTTTTCTTTTGATAAGAGTGGATTCCTATTCTCCTGACCTACAAACTAATGCAACTTTCGATCTATCCACTTTTCGATTTCCTTGTTAGTTGGTATCCACTTATGCCACATCACACATCCCTCAGATAAATCCCAATCCTGACAATAGAACCATTTTTTGGCTTGAGGGGGCTTGGACCCAAGTTCAGAGTTAGTTATGCTAACCAACAAGCCCTACACTACCGGCCCTTTCGGCAACAACCCATGTAGCACAGGCTACAGTCTCACCTGAGGCATCATTGGGGGACGCTAGACCAGACTTCTGCATCCAGAAGGCTATGTGATGTGGTTTAAGGAGATTTTTGTGGTTTTAATTCATATCCAACCTTCACGAACCCTTATTCACGAGACTTAGATGATTTCCAATTAAAGAAAGTTATAAGCTTCACGTAACTATCTAATCATGGATAAAACAACATCTAACAGTTGATCCAGATCTTTGCAAATTAATTAAGATACAATACAGATAAATATCATTCAGTGGCATGTAAATACAAAAAATACATAGTGCATGAAAATAGACACAATTTTGTTTCAAATATATTTCTATTACTTCAGATCTTCCTTTACAACTTTTCCAGACTCTGCGCACACAGCTGCAGTGGCTCGCACACTCAGTTGCATACTTACCAAGGTCTCCGCGAACTCAGTTGGATGAGCCTTCCCCTTCGCCAAAAACAAATAATACCTACAATTATACACCCAAAATCATATCATCATGAAGTAATTGATTTATTTTTTGATTTCCTTAGACTTGCTAAGACATCTCTTTATATATCCTTCATTATTACAATACCATGGTCCGCAAACCATGGGCGAATCTCTAAACAATACCAAAATATAAGGGGTTTGGACCTTCATAAAACCCCTTGACTCCTATTTGACCCGCGCTACTCACGCTCGACTCCTCAAAATGTAGAGACTTACAATATTTAAACAAAATTTGACCCAGGGGACACTGTCCCAACAAAGGGTCAACAAGAACACAACCATCTCTGGAACTGTCCTACATCTTAGAACCATCAAAATATAAGGCCCATAGATCAACAACTGCTAAACTAATTCATACACTAGTATTATGTACATCTATATTACAAAGTTCATTTGCATCAGTTGGACAAGGAAGGAGCTCTAATTGTGTTTGGATGGTACGGGTGATGGCTTCACATGATAACACTTGTGGCCAACATCTAAGAAACAATTTCCAAAAATGACGTCTACAAAGCTAACTGGCTGATTATGTCCCTCAAGTGCTCTCACAATATACTTCATGTAAGGCTCACTTTCCACTCAAATTTGATTTTTTCTACCCTTATAAGGAAGCCATAAATGTGTCTAGTCCATTGAGAAATATCCTTGTAGCTTGTTAGATAAGTCTCTACTCAGAAGCAAACCATAGGCTTCCGGAATGTCCACAATTACAATATGAATGCATTTGTGATTTCTATGGTCAGATGATAAATGAATGATAACATTATTAAGTTCACCAATTTCTTGGAACAATTATCTATCCAAATGTATGATTCAGGCATCAATCTTTTCCCATTTAGCATTAATCTTCTTAGCAAACCAATAAAGGCATAACATTTGCAGATCCTCCCTAATCAACGATACAATTATGGAAATTATAATTAAAGATTTCAAATGTTAAAAGTAATGGGGGGCAGAGAGTGTTAGAATTTAAATTAACAACCTTAACCACAAACTCGAGAATATCACGAGACTTACTGGACAAAACTCGAGAAGTAGAAAATTCATTCCCTGATGGAGGTTGTGATGAAAATGCTTGGATCACCAGTTCACATTGTCCTGTTATATTTGCGAGCTCAAAGATTTAGATGTTGGCACAAGATTTTTTCAAATCCTCAATAATGTTGTAACTAATACTTTCATTATCAACATGATGTGCTAAAGTATCAGGTGGTGTAGCTTTGTTAGAAGTTGCATGAGTGATGGACTTATTCTTATTATTTGTGGAAGTTTTCTTAGAAGGAGGAGCACTTATAGACTTTTTTCGCACACTTTGAGCAGGATTAGGAGGTGGTAAAATCCTTCTCAATAATTTCATCTTAAAATCTTGCTCAGAAATAGGTCCTTTGCTCCTCAAATTATACCAGTTGGTTGTTTGTTAAGGAGGAACCTCACTTACTAGTCATCATATGCCAATAATTTTTCTACAAAATTAGTCATCATAGCATTCATGTTGCGATTCCATTGAGGACACGTATTTTTTGAATGCTTCTCCTAGTGGAAAGTACAATAGTTTTCCATGCCTCAGTTTTCAACATTGAACACAATATTGGAACTCTAAGCAGATTTAGCTGGTTGATTATTATTATTCTTCTTAAAGAAAGGTAGCTTGAAAGACTTATTGTTGGTGGTTGCCTCATTTTACCTTATCTTAAGTTCAAATACTTCATTAGTAAGCAACTTTAAGGATTTGGCCAATATTTCCATGCCATAAGGATCATTCTCTTTGGATTTAGTAAAAGAGGCTTGAGTTTTGTTCCCAGTATGTTTGGGGTCCTTCACATAGTTATGATCTGATGGCCCCAGTAGAATGCAATTATTTCTCTACAACAATCACTTTTGCAAAGTTCAAAACCAATGTATTCTTTGAAACTCTTTTGACAAACACATAAATATTTGTAAGCAAGGCAATTATGTAATAATATTTTGTGATTAAATCATGTGGTTGAACATTTGTGGGGAACTTGTTCAAAAAATGGGTGAATCTTTGATTAAAATACTTTACTTTTTCTTTGTCCCCCTGTTGGGATGGGGTCCCTTGGGTCAGTTTTGGTGTAAAAGCCCAAGTTTTGATGTAAAGATGTAAAGTCTTCACGAATTGTGGATGTGGAGCGTGTAGTTAGTTAGGATTCAAAAATGGTTTTTACCCTCGTTTATGTAAAGTTGAGACGGATTCTGAGATGTACCCATGGTCCACAGACCATGAGATTATATAAATAGGTGTGTCTTAGTGAGTCTAAGGCATAAGTATGTCTTGTCTATGGGTACGACGAATGGAGTCTTAGAGAGTTAGGGTAGATAAGCAAGTCTTAGAGGAGGAAAAGTATCTACAACTGAGTGTGCAGAGGCATAGAGTAGAGTTCGCAACTGAGTGCGCGGACCCCTGCAGCTGAGTGCGTAGGGAAGTTTTGAGTTTGTAACCTTACATTGAAGATTAATAAAGAATATTGTTGGAGAAATTCACGTGTTTACCTGTTTACTTCTGTTTCTTATGTTTATGATATATGCTATGATGAAAGAATGTATTCATGAAATAGTAATGTATTGATGCGCGAATCTACTGGTTAAGTCTTGTTAATTGAACACAATACATGTTAAGTATTTACGTGAATGTTATAATACTTTTTGTTATGTTTATTAAGAACTTAAGCTAATCTGTAGGGATTCCGATATGAGGCTAGTCTATGATGCACGTAATTAGATAACCTATCTGTTAAAGGTTCACAAAAGTTGATCGTAGACCTTCGCGGAGCTCTAGAGGCCATTGGAAGGAAATTACAGTGCCAAGCCCTAAGGCCTTAGAGATATGCTTAGAGGCTGATCTGAGACCTAAAAGGGACATCAGACTGATATTTGGATGTAGAAACTTGTTTCCAAGACCCCCCCATACTGCTTCAGGTGAGACTTTTGTCTGCGCTACGTGAGTTGTTGCTGAAAGGCCCAATAGTGTAGGGTTTTGTTTGGAACAACTAACTCTGAACCCGGGTCAGGACCCACTAAGCCAACAAATGGTTCCGTTGATGGGACCAGGATTTGAATAAAGAGATGTGTGATGTCGCATCACTGGAATCCAACCAAAAAGGAAATTGAGAAGTGGTTGGATAGGAAGATCCACAAATTTGTGGTACAAGAGAATAAAAATCCATACCTGACAAAAGAGCAGTGGCTGGACAGATATTTGTACACAGAAATACACGAAATTTTCTTCTCTACCTTCCTGATCGAACTATACGAGTGGATAGCTAGGTTGTCAAGTGACCAAGGAAGGTGGAGGCTTGACGGTCCAATAGTGTGGACTCCGGAGCTAGTGAGGAGGTCTGAAGCTTATGAAGATAAGATTGTGCGCACTGTTGATCACTGGCTTGATCAAGTTATAGGAGGATTTGTTACAAAATTCATGGTGGATACCTCGATCAGTTACAGTGAAGCAGAGCGACTCTTCTTCAAGGGACCATGAGGTAAGTATTTGAGATCTTTGAATACTTGGATTAAGATGCTCTTATGTGAAAAGAGGGTTATTCCATTGCCTTGATGTTTGGATCTACGCGATGTGGATGAAGCTTTAGAAATCAAGAAAAAACAGGGCCTGAATATATCCCATTGATTGGACCTCCTTGAAGTGATGACGAGGGAGTGCTATAGGCATCACCACGGAGCACTATCCAATTTATAAGGCATGGTTTCCTACAGACACATCATCCATCCACTCCACCTCTGCCTTCGCCTCCACAACATACACCTTCACCCACATCACCACCACCACCAACACCGTTCAACATGTCGAATATGATGAAGTTGCTAGTTTTCAAGGGCGTAGGAAGTGAGGATGCATATCAGTTTTGCTTTGTTACGAAGGCTATGTGGACAACACAACAAATTATGGATGATAATATAAAGAAGGCGCAGTTGGTTACCACTCTACAGGATCGGGTGCTGACATGGTAAATTAAATACTGCATCGATAATCCGTTGGCGACATTAGCAGACACACAGGCCGCTTTGAAAAAAGAATTTGGTAAGCCTAAGTTTGACTCGCAATCAGTAATTGGATTCAAGGAAATCACAATGAGGTCCGGTGACACGTCTTGGGAGTTAGATCAAATATTGAAGTGTGTGATCCGTGAAGCTAATATGCAGCTCACAGATAGCCAGCCCATGAATGCTTTATAGCCTCACTCCTACCCCACCTAAGGATAGCTTTATCATAGCAGAAGATAGGGACTTAGGTAGAAGCTCTAGAAATCACGATGAGATTGCATGAAGCGCCTATTTAGGACGTGTCTTTGGGAGTTCAACCAATTCACTCATAATTGTAGAACGTATGCTTGGAATTGTAGAGCTTGAATAAAGAAAAGGAGGCTAGGCCATAGGTACGCGAGGAAGTCTGTTGCCTCAAGTGTAATAGCCAAGGGCATGATAAATACCATTGCCCTGTCTTTGCAAATTATATTACAGGAGGAGGACCGATGCCCATGAGACAGGAAGCTCCAACAGGCCCAAGTATGGGACCCCCGCTATGGTGCACTATTTGTAAGGTGGTTGGAAAACATGTAATAGATAATTGGCATTTGCTGGAAAAGTTTGTGCCTGCACCACAACAACTATTCTGCAATTTCTGCAAATTGGTGGGCCAAAATGAGTAGCACTTCCACAACTATGAATTGATGATGAAGAGGATGCCTACGTATCGAATGCAAGTAGAAACAAAACCTCCAGTTCAGGGCGCTGGGGGTGCGCACGGAGGATATCAGGGGCATGGGCGAGGTTGAGGAGGGGTATGACCCGATAGAGGTTGTGGAAAGGTCATTTGCTATAATTGCAAGACACCATGGCACTACGCGCTGGAGTGTCCGAATCAGACATGCCTGTCATGTCAATACTACACTCAGTTTGATCACACAATAGAATAATAGCATGTGTTAATAGCTAAGATGCAGGAGAAGAAGGCGCAACCTCAAAAACCTACCCAAAACTTGCATATGATGAGGGCTGAGTCCCGTGAGGAAGATCCGAATGTGAATATCATGCTAAGACAAGGGTTAAGGACTGGTGACGATAAAGGAAAACAACTTGAAGAGAATGGGTGGGTCCGCAAGGCCCCAGAAAAGGAAGTTGGCTTCGATCTAGAATGCACAAAGGAAACTTTCATGGAGGTGAAGAAAAGCTTCATTGAGGCATCCACCTCAGGTAGTCAAAACAAGCTACCAGAAACCAGCGCGCCTATAGAGATTGATCCCTCTGTACTGACCACATTCTTGGAGACCTATATGAAGCTGTTGCACGATAACAAGGCTGTGAAAGGGCTACAGGAATCGATAAAAAAGTATGTTGGTAAGGAAAATAATCCTAATGGACACTGCGTAGTCAGGAATATTTGCAAGCACAAGGCAAAAACATGGTGCGAGATGAGGCTCACCGCAAAAATAGAAGACTATGAGATGGACCAGGTTATTTTGGATATGGGGTATTGTTTAGTCAATTTAATATCCTTAAATTGTCTATCATAAATTATCGACCAGGGCAGGTATAATGATGAAGCATAGGTGCACTATATGTGCTAGAAGTTATTTGATGTCGTTATGTTCCTATTAGAGTCTAAACTTAGAATTAGTGTGGAGATGGTATTGTTGATTATATTAATGTATTGATCCCTAAAGTTGTTAGCTAGTTTTCTTAGGAATTATTCTCTATTGAATCAGTTTATGGATGGTAAGAGATTGATTATAGACTTTACTTTCGTTAGACTGTTTTGGATTTTTATCTTGAACTTTTATGCTGCAGCCAAATCTAAAATACTATGTGCAGGAGAGATCTATTCTATCAAATTGTAAATGAATAATGTACGAATTTAATTGCCAAGAAACATACTGTCACTCTTTTTCTTATTCAACTTCATCCAAACAAGACATTCTGAAAAACAACTATACTATGAAATGAAACAATTGAACTACACTAAATAGAAAGCAAAGGAAAATGATCACACTATGCCAGATATAAAGCAAATAAAATGACAGAGTCAAGCTAGGTAGAAAGCAAAGGAAATTGTTTATGCATACAACGATTCAATGGTGAATTCATCATTCTGCATTTCAACACACAAAACAGAGAATCTATGATTAAGTAATTAAAGAAATCTATGTGCAATTGGTTAAAGACATGTACTTTTCATAGGGGCCCTCCACGAAACAGTCAACAATCTCGAATCAACGCAACATGGAACAAACATAAATCAAGTACATTACTTGAAAACAAGTCTTAACAAAATTTTCCTAGAAATTACATGAATTGGAGCGCACCCAAAACACAGAGTGACCATAGCTTTTATAATACTTCTTTGCATAACAGTACGAGAGTTTCAAGCCTACATATCTTTATTTCGATGAAACTATATCGCTACATAATTGATTTTCTATTCGGAAAAGCAAATCGCTAAGATTTCATGAAAACTCAGATTCTGTCACGGCGATAATCCTGCAATTGATTTTGAGGTTGACTGTGTTATCATGCGACCTTTTTTATGAATTGGTTCGAGGTAATAGGAAAAAATCCATGAAGGGATCATTCCTCATCCATCCATATCTTCCTTCATTGAGTTGGAGCTTTTGGACCCTATCAAAAATGGAGGTAGCTACAGAAATCCAGAGTAGCTATAGAAATAGAGCAATTCCATAGCTGAATGCATACTTTAACAAAACAATAAGGTATATAGACAAATATGAAGAAGAAGACATGTAAGTGCTTACCTTTAATAAAACTATTGCATTATTTAGGTGATAAGTATAGGAAAAAGGGAAGAAGTATAGGCAAAAAGGGTGTTAAGGTAAGGCAATCCTTGGACTCTACATTCCCCCATGATAGAGGTTTTGTATGTCCTCATACAATTCATCATTGTCATTCTCTTGTGCCTTCTGATCATCATCTCTAGGATTCATTTTTTTCTTCTTTCTGACAACCATTGGCATCCTTGGTTTTCTCATGAGGATTTTATATTTTAGGTTGACAATTTCTCTTTGCATTGCCCTATTTTCCTTCTTTAGCTTTTTGTACCACGCACTCAAATGAAGGATTAGGTTGTCACTCTTTGCAATTTGAATCTCATTCTGTGGTTTCAATGTCTGATTTTCATTCTTGAGATATCTATTCAATGTCTCTAGCTCAAAAATATCTTGCTTTAAAACATTTGATGCTGAAGGTTCTTGTGGCTCATTGAACTGATTGCTCCCTTTTCGAGGACTTTGGATTGATTCTTTAGTTGCTGTTTCTTTTCTTTCTAATGACTCTATGTAGTAATAAACCTCTTTTTGAACAGGATCAACACATGGACTGTGCATTTGGCTCCTTGGACGTGAATTGCAAGGTGGTGATGACACTCTCGGTGATTTTTTTGGTGATCCTCCCGGGGAACCTTCAGGGTTTTCAGTTGGCTCGTTTTCCTTGAGATCAATGTATGTCGTAGCTTCTAAGACTGCTTGTTGCATTTTGTTCAACCTGGTACTTCTCCTTAGTCCCGAGGTCTGTAACCCCTGTGCTTTCCTTCTTTTGACTTCTGGCTTTTATCCTTGAGGAAGGGTCATGGTTTGTGATAAATATTCTGTTCTTTTGCTAGCTTTCCTTCTACTAAGAATTCCCTTTTTCATTTTCTACAAAATATCCACTATGGGCAGTTCATATTTTGATAATTCCGGTTGAGTTTGGGGTTCCTGTTCTGTTATTGCTTCCATTGTTGTCTTCCTTCCCCTGAGGGTTCTACTGCTGCTAGGCTATTCAGGAGATCTTTCTTCAAAATGGTTCCTTACCAGAAAATTTTTACCAAATTATCCCATATACTGTGAAGGTGGAACTCAACCAAGATTTTTATCAATCCATGATGATACGTGGTATTATCTATGAATTTAATTTTATTTTGAACGTTCATGGAAATTTTCTTAAGACCATGCAAGAGGTAATAAGGAAGATTCATTTGGTTTTCTTCAATGAAATGCATCATTATCCTAACATGGTAGAAATACATGTATCCAAACCGACCCTCAAAAGTGATGATTTTTCGCAGTACAAGTATTAAATTCCTCCATTTACTCTTAAGGGTTGTATTAGGAATACCTTTCTTGAAGATGGTGGTGTCCATATTTGGATTTTTCAGGAAGACCTTACAATATTCTCCATTGGTTCCCCTGTTTTTGAACCATTTCTCTTCACTTCTAGGAAGTTCAGTAGCTTCTGCGATCATGGACTCCGTTATGGTGATTTTAATGTCTCCTATTTCAGCCTCCTTTCCATCAAACGAGTGTGCAAAAGTCTTCATCAATTCCATGTGAAAATCATCGATTTTTTCTATGAATTGCAACCATTGTTTTTTCTGCAGCAGCTCCCTGGTCTGAGGATATCCTTATAAGAATTTCTTCCCCGTTGGCTTGGTTTAGACAATAACACCCATTATGGAAGATGCTTCGTCTCAAGGAGTGGTTACTTTGATAAGAGAATGGTGTTGGTAGGGTTTCGTTTAGTGGCGAAGAGACAGAGAGGTTATGTGAGTTTAGAGATGCAAGAACATGTGGATTATAATGAAGGCCGTGAAAATGAATTTGACCATTGGGGTGCATTTAAAATAATGATTCAGTGATTACTTCAGCAGGTTCAGAATGAGGACATGATAGGGTTTTTAAGTGGTGGATTATGATGTTTTTAATAAGCAACCATCACCCTTAAATTGCAATGATTTTATTTAATTTTTTTTGGTAGTACTATGTCTTCTTAGTCATACATGCAATATATCAATTGCTATTGCTAAATTAAAGTAGCACATACCTTTGATTAACTTTGTTAACCTTATTTGTTGTTTTGAGATCTCTTGTAGGTAATCTATACTGTCAATTATCCTTCAATTCGAATCACCAAGTGTTCGAGTCAAGTAGGCTTAAAATTTTTTATGTTGCAGAAACTTGTCCGAGCTGTGGAAAGTTGCTAATTATGCATCCGAGAAAAAAACTTTAATAAAGGAACTTTATTATTATTATTTTTTTTGAAAAGAAAATTTAAAGTGCCAACATAAATTGGTTTTCACTTCAAATTTTCTGTATAAACATGCCAACAACATGTTGGTTTTCATGCTTATA
>APFE031730496.1:0-44662 GCA_000404065.3 Pinus taeda | reverse complement strand
ATGTTACAATACATATTTATACATGCCGAAGCATCCAATACCATGGATCGAAAACCATCGCATCCAATACCATGGACCAAAAACCATCGCGTCCAATACCATGGACTGAAAAACCATCACGTCCAAAAACATGTGTGAAAATCATGCAAAAAACTATAGGTGGGTCCGCCCAACCTAACATAGGGTCTAAAACCAAAATTTTCCGGGGCGCTACCCCGGACCCCATAAAGTGGGGTTACGGGTGCCCTTCAAACCCCTTGTTAACTATGTGGAAAGAATATAACACAACCCAACATTAATGACATATTTGTTTCTTTACATCTTATTAATACTTTTTCTAAATTTGCCAGTGCTTCATTAAAAGAATTCCCATAAACTATGAAATCATCCATGTATACTTCCACACAATCATGAATAAAATTAGAGAAAATTCTGAGGACTACTCCTTGGAATGTTGCTGGAGCATCGCATAATCCAAAGGGAAGTACTTGGTAAGCGTAAGTTCCCCATGGACAAGTGAATGTGGTTTTATCTTGATCTCCGGGGGCTACTTGAATCTGGTTATATCCACTGAACCCGTCCAAAAAGGAAAAATACTTTTTCCCTGCTAATGTGTCTAAGACCTGATCTATGAACGGTAGTGGAAAGTGGTCCTTTAATGTTGCTTTATTCAATTCCTTATAATCGATGCATACTCTCCATTTTCTATTTTTATTTGAAATGATTACTAGGGGTGAAACCCACTAAATGTCAAATATCAGATAGATGAAATTTACATTTAACAACTTTTGTAATTCCTCCTTTACAATTTCTTTTAAATTTGGGTTCATTCTTCATTAAGGCCGTCTAACTAGTCTTGCACTAGGTTCAATTTATATATGATTTATGCAAGTTTTAGGATCAATCCCTCTCATATCAGTGTATTCCAATGTAAATGCAGAAGAATGTTTCTGTAAAACTTGTACCAATTGATTCTTTTGTAATTTTTCTAAGTTTTCATTAACATTCAAAGTTTTACCTGGAAAGACTCTATCAAAGAATTCCCAAAATTTTCCATGGAGAGCAATGATACCTATTTAGATGAGAGATACTCATTTCAACTATGATCATAATGTGAGGAAGATTCATTATTTTCTAGTAGGTTTAAAATTTGGTCTTCTTGTCTTACTTGCTCAGTATTAAAAATAGGTTGTATATCATCTTCATCATCTATCCATTCTTCATTCTCCGTTTCTATTGTTGTTGTTGCAGGAAGGTATAATGTAATTTTTTTTGTAGAATTTCCATCCGAGATAAACATGTCACCTGATCTACAACCGATGAAAGGATCAGCTGTGGCTAACCAAGTTCTTTCTAGGATTAATGGATGTCCTCCTAAATTATTCTTGGGTGTTAGAACCATGAAGTCAACATGATATTCCCAAGAATCTAAGGATACACAAACATCTTCCAACACACCATTAGGTTTAATCACAGACCTATCTGCTAACTATAATAAGGTTGGTGTGTATTGAAGGTTAGGAAGCCTAATTGTGTCCATAAATTGTTTACTCATTATATTTATGGTTGCTCCTAGATCAATCATTGTGTTTGGTATTTTAGTTCCATTGATGTGAATTTTTACAATGGGGCTTCCTCAATCTAGATATTTTTTAATTGTCATTTTCCCCATCATAATGTTTGCAATTTTTCCGACTAATTGAATCCTTTTTATGTCTTTTCTTTTTCTTCCTAATCTTTGAATACTTAGTTCCTTAATTGTTTTTGCAAATATTGGTATTTCTTTTATGGCTTGTAATAAAGGAATCTTGATACAAACATTTCTCAATTCATCCATCATATTGTAATAAGGCAAGATAATTTGTTTTTCTACTCCTTCATCAATTTTCATCAGTTTAGGGAAAAGTGGTCTAATTGATACCGAGGGTTGTTTTATGATAGGAGTATTTATTGGAACATTTTATGTTTGTTTATTCTCTCTTTGAGGGAGAGAGGTCTCTCCTTCTTCTAATTGATTTTTGTGTTTTTGAAGATTTGGTCTTGTTTCGTGAATGACAATAGGGGGTTTTCTTTGTAACACTCTTCCAGAACTTAATTGGACATTATTTAGATCTAGTGGAGTTATTACATAAGTTTCAGGATTCTTCCCTTCCATATTGTACACAGGTTGTTGTGGTACTTTATTATTAGGATTCAGAAGTGGTTGAGCGGGTTGTTGATTTGTTTTTTGTGGAAATGGTAGAGAGAGCTGTGGATTTTGATTTTGAACTCGGATTTGAGGTAATTGATTAGCTTGGGGAATTTGATTAGATTGGAGTAGAAATTATGGTGGAAGATAGGATGGTGTATATTATTGATATTGTGCATAAGCCCCATAAGGATTTTTCCATCCTTGATTCCAGGATTGTGATTGTGGCTGAGCCCAAGGCTGCCAAGATGGATTCCAATTATTTTGTCAAGGCTGAACAAATTGTTGTGGTATGAAACCTTGTGGTTGATTTGGTTGGCGGTTTTGCCATGGTATCTTGGCTATAAAGTAAAGAGGGTCTACCTGTTCTGGTATTCCTTCATCATTAAATACAACCTCGAGACCTGGTAAAGAAGGAAATTCCTTAGTATCATGATTATCTGCACATATGACACAAGTTTCTATGGCTTTTGAATCTAAGGGACACTCTCTTAGGGCATGTTTCTTTCGACATCTAGGACAAAAAATAGATAATGAAGCATTTTTAGATTTTTTCTTGTTTTGTATTTTAAGGGTGTCTATCTGCTCACTTAGACTCCCTAAAATATGCGTCCTAAAAGTATCAAGCAAACTTCCTGATTCTGCCTTGATGACTATCCCAGCTGTAGATTTATTAATTCTTGATAAGAGAGGGTCTCTAGGACTCTTTCCAACTCATGCTTTACCCCTTGAGATATGTACACATAAATCACAAATATCTGCGAATGGTAATTGAGAAATATCTCCCTTTCTAGTGAAGTTAAGGAGATTAATCCATTCATCTTTAATAACTTTGAGCAGGAGGGCTTTTAAAGTTTCCTCATCCAAATTGTCCATTTTTTCTCTTTTAATATTGTAGACAAATCTTTCTACTAAATCTTCAAGATTTTCATCTTCCTTTTGTGTCATTTTGAAGACTTCATCTTTGAGTTTGCTAGGCATACAATAATCTCTATATTTTCCTAAGAAAGCTTCTTTCATTTGTCCCCATGTTGTTATAGAATGCACTCCTAGACTCATGAACCATTTTAATGCTGAATCCTTTAATGTAGCAGGGAACAATTTCAATTTTTGAGCATCATGCAGATAGTCATATGATCTGCATAATACCTCAAATTCAAAGACAAATGTCTCTCGGTCTTCATTTCTTTTTCCGTGGAAATTAGGAAGAATTGAGGATGATATATTTTTCAGTATGAGGGTTGTATCTTTACCGAGAATAGGAAATCAAAAAGGATCTTGGTTTCCTCTACCTCTACCACCTCCTCTGTTCCTATCTCTAACTCCTCCTATACCTTTACCTCTACCTCCTCCAATCCTATTTTCCTCACCATTGACATTGTGTACTTATCCTTCCCCTTCTTCAGCCATGATAGATTCCTTAGAACTAATATAGGGTTCTTCTAATTCTTCTGGTTCTTCTATCAATGGTTGTTCAAAATATGTTTCCCATTCCCCTTCTTCACTAAGAACTTCTAATTCTTTTCCCAAAATTTGTTTACCAATGGAGGATAGAAAAATTACTCCTGTAGTTGGGGATATAGGATTTTCTTCAATTACAGCTTAAGTAGATGAAGTAGGTGAAGTTCTATATTGGATTTTTGATCTTGAGACTTCAAGAAGTCTTTGTTGACTTCCAAATGGGATTCGGGTTTGAGTAGGTGGTGTGGAATCTCGAAATCGTGGTGAAGTGAGTGGATTTGTGGGAATTAGACTTCTTCCTTTCCCTACAAATCTACCTCTAGAGTCTCTATCCCTATGCATATCATGTTTTGAATTAATGATTTCCTTTTTTTTTTTTTACTTCTATTTGTACTTCCTCGACAACAATGCCAAAAGGTTTATCCAATTTAATGTCCTTAAATTTTCAATCATAAATTATCGACCAGGGCAGGTATAATGATGAAGCATAGGTGCACTATATGTGCTAGAAGTTATTTGATGTCGTTATGTTCCTATTAGAGTCTAAACTTAGAATTAGTGTGGAGATGGCATTGTTGATTATATTAGAGTATTGATCCCTAAAGTTGTTAGCTATATTTCTTAGGAATTATTCTCTATTGAATCAGTTTATGGATGGTATGAGAGTGATTCTAGACTTTATTTTCGTTAGACTGTTTTGGATTTTTATCTAGAACTTTTATGCTACATCCAAATCTAAAATACTATGTGCATGAGAGATCTATTCTATCAAATTATAAATGAATAATGTCTGAATTTAATTGCCAAGAAAAATACTGTCACTCTTTTGCTTATTCAACTTCATCCAAACAAGACATTCTGAAAAGCAGCTATGCTATGAAATGAAATAGTTGAACTACACTAAATAGAAAGCAAAGGAAAATTATCACACTATGCCAGATAAAAAGAAAATAAAATGACAGAGTTAAGCTGAGTAGAAAGCAAAGGAAATTGCTTATGCATACAATGATTCAATGGTGAATTCATCATACTGCATTTCAACACACAAAACAAAGCATCTATGATTAAGTAATTAAAGAAATCTATGTGTAATTGGTTAAACACCTGTACTGGTCGTAGGGGCCCTCCACGAAACAGTTGAAAATCTCCAATCAACGCAACATGGAACAAACATAAACCAATTCTATTACTTGTAAACAAGTCTTTACAAAATGTTCTCAGAAATTACATGAATTGGCCACACCCAAAACACAAAGTGGCCATAGCTTTTATAATACTTCTTTTCATAACAATACAAGAGTTTCAAGCCTACATATCTTTATTTTGATCAAACTATATCGCTACATAATTGATTTTCTATTCGAAAAATCAAATTGATAAGATTTCGTGAAAAATCAGATTCTGTCCTGACGATAATCTTGCAGTTGACTTTGAGGTTGACCGTGTTATCATGCAACGTTTTTGATGAGTTGGTTCGAGGGAATAGGAAATAATCCATGAGGGGATCATTCATCATCCATCAATATATTCCTTTGCTGAGCTCGAGCTTCTAGACCTGTTGAAGCCTCAAAAATCGTTGCTTACAACATTGGGGAAAACCACCCGGTCTGGAACTTGGTTGGCAACTCCTTTTCTGTTTGGTGTAGTGGATCCGACTGAGGATAATCGGACCAATTTCCCAATATAAATTATGATAGTGCTGATGGGGTGATATATGATAGTTCGTAGGAATGTGTAAGCTAAAAGTAATCTAATATAAACTAATAATAACATGCATATATCCTAATTTAAACACTATCTAGCTATGACTATACCTGGGAGTAAAATTGAAATATGCGATCTACAATAATGTCCTAGAGCAATTGGTAATAAAGATCATTCAACTGCAATAAGGAGTGAAATCATTTTAACAATAATCGTTTCAGACAAATAGTTAGCTGAAACGATTGTGAAAGATATATCGCATAAGAAATTATTCATATATTCAACATAAAATTTAGGCCATCACCATACAAAAGTGCAATAACACTAACCAAGATTTAAACTTTCATACATAAACAATTTGAAATTTTTTTATTGCTTAATACATAAATAAAACAAAATCACAAGATAAAAGTACCATTTGTAATAAGTTCTGCTCATGTGTTTCAGCAATATCGACCTACTTCCAATCAATCCAACACCATCTAGGAGTACAAAAGTGCAATTTCAGTAGAATATGCCAGATAAAATGAAAATAAATCCTGTTCCATTCATTTCACCAGAACTTCCTCAAAGGGACAGAAGTGCATGTTTTGAAGATTGTTTCTGATAAAATTTCTGGACCTCTCTCTAAATGCATGAGAGGGGTTTACATACTAAATTATAAATCTTAAGAATATATTGTTACAAAAATAATTGAGGAGGTTTAAACAACCTTACTCAAATTATGCGAAACAAAACTAAAATAGAAATAAAACACGGTGACTAACTCCTTCGCGTTTGATCTTTGAGATCGCAGATGTCCGCCATTAGTTTGAGCTATGTCGGTTGACTGATTGCAGATTTCAACTGCCAAGTGAACATGACATCGGTTAATGTTGGCACCATTTTCTACATGGAAGTGGTTAGGCATCGCGGGGTCATCCACTGGCTGTAAGGTTTAACTAAATATTGTCAGTATGCTTCCCAGTTTAATCTGGTCATTTGCCTAATTGCTTCCTCTTTTTCCTTTGTTGCCTGCCTCCACTGTTGTTTGAGATATTTGACATTTGGAAGAAAACCTGGTACAAACTCTACCACCAGGTTGTCGGCTGTGTAAATTCTCATTGATGTTTTCAATAACACTCTTTGCTGCTGCTGCTGCGACTGCTGTTGCCTTTTCTGCTTGTCTAAGCCGAGAATCCCAGTCTGCAAATAGAATTTCTTTATGTGACTCCTCCAGTTTAGGCAAATCGACCTTCCTCCCATCCTCTGAATTCTTTCGAGTGATAAATTTAGAAAGTCTTTTTAAGAATTCATCATATTCAAGTCTCATGTTAACGACTTGACTCGTTAACTTGTCCCTAGTCTCGCAATAAGGACTCAACTGCGAGACCTTATGGCATAGAAGTTCTTTTTGGTGCATTAGCTGGGAGTTAAGGCTGAGCTTCAATTATAATCTGATCAATTTTTAGACTATCCTTATACTTATCTATTATTTCTTGTGTCCGTGCTTCCTTTTCTGCTAAGCTGCCTTGATGTTTTATTTGCATCTGCTCAAATTCTTGCTAGAGCTTGGCTATTTGCAATTCCGCTTGTTGGTTAGATTTTTCTTGCTCTAACTGTTGTTCCAACAACAAAATTTTATTTTCCTTTTCTCTGAGCAACATTTGTACCTCTCTTTCTTTATCAATAGTCACTGTAGCAATGGCTCCTTCAAACTGCAACAGTCTAGTAAGGTTCTTAGATGGGTATATGGGTGAATCTTTCCAGACAATATCCATTGATTCATTATTGCGAGTAGTAGCAACTGTAGCATCTAAATTCCTCTTATTTCTTTGCCTTTTGACGACAACTTTGTGGGCTGGGATATAAAACACATCTAAATGAGGAATCTCCTCAATTCTCAAAATAATTTCAGAGGTAGGAGTGGCAGGAATGTGATCTACCTCTTGAGTACTTACAATTTTCTCTACTATAATTTCTTGAGTTGCTTTGTGTTATGGAGTCTGTAGCTCAGGTTCTTGTCCCTTTGTATGGAATTTTTTTATTAAAATGCTCCCATTCTTTCTATAAATCAATCATTGAGGGTTTTGTTGGCTGGGTGGAGGTGGTGTGAATTTCAGCTTGTCTTTTAGCTAAGGTTTGCTCAGCTTCTTTTTCTGTAGATCCAGCTATATCTTTTTCTGACTCCTTACCTTTACATCCCCCATTCTGTGACTGTTGCTATGAGTGCTCTGACTCCCTAGTAGACTTCTCTTCGGACTCTGCTTCGGAATCATCTTTAGAAGTTGCTCTAGAGATTTCTTCTAAGCTTACGCTGGGAGTTGGCCCCCTTATTGGCTCAATCTGTAATTGGTCCAATGGGACCTTTCACAATCTCCTTTCTCTGTATTCATGAAAGGCTTCAAGATCTTATGTGTCAAAAAATAGTGATGCCATGTGCTTCACATCTATGAATGTTTCTTTTTATAGGAAGACATCATCAAATGTATCTCCCTCATGAGTGAATGCCTTCACTTTCACCAGGGTAGTGAAGTCTTTGGTAGTGACATTTGAGTCATACTTCCTTCCTGGGAATTTAGGTAATCTTAGAAATTTTACGATCCCCGCTTCTTTTCATGCATGCCCAAAATCGTGTAGTGCAAATTCTCCACACTGCAATGGAAATGCTGGCCAAATGGCCTTTTTCCGCTCCTTCAATCCTTTTCTTAGGCAACCCTTGCTCCCCGTTTGGTAGGCTATCTCTCTAGCCATCAATTTGTCAGGGACATAGTATGGGAGGACATGAGGTGAGGCAATGCTCCTAAATACTTTGATATATGTGAATGTTTCCTCCCCAAACCATTTGGCCATTGGGAGGATATCTACTTCGGCTTCCTTAGAAAACCTAGGGGCATTTTGGTTGTAAACCTGTTTATGGATAGGCAACATGACTCCATGATAAATTTTGAAAAAATGGGGGTAAAACTGAGACTCCCACATGTCCTTATGATATATATGAATGGGAAGTGGATCCTTCACAGTCCACTTCCATCCCATGATAGGAAATTTTGAACCAAAATAGATTGCATCCATCACATAGGCACTCATAAAAAATGGAGGGTAAACCCTCGAAGACATACACCTTTTCCTCCTATAATCCATTATCACCTTTTCTAAATTATCAGACAAACTTTGGGCCCACTTCATTATGGTTGCATTTACGGCTGCATTTATTAATGGTAGCCATTATGGGGAAAATTTAGTGCTATCGGGCTTGCCGAACATCCTACATGGGATGGCTGCTGCAAAACTATAAGGGGGAGAAGAGTACATACCCGTTTTTTCCTTTTTGATCTTGCCCTCATTTTTCAACCAGGTCCACGTGACATCTGCTGGGTCCTTGTTCTCCTTGGCAAACTTCTTGAGGAACTGTTTATTGTAGAGTGTGTAGAAATTTTGAATAATAAACACATATTCAATGGAGATTATCCTGATCATGTACTATTGCAGAATACATACACAATACATAAGCTCCTCTACGTTGATCGTCAATATAGTAGCATCAATAACAATAAAACATCAAGAGCATGCACACATTAACACAATATGTAACCTGGGGAAAGCTTACAACTGGAAACCCCACACTATCTATATATTAATGATTGAGAACATGTAACATTACAATAGTCAATACTTCTCACAAGTATCCAGCAATATCTCCACCTGTTACACACAATACAGCTCAGATCTGATCTCCAAATCTATTCCACTGCTTGCCTGCCTCCACTGCTCAATACTTGCTCAAGAATGGATGAGAATGGTTGAATCAAACTCATATTTACCTCAAAAGAATCACTCACACTGGGAATCACGTGAGCAGAGGCTATAATCACTTGGTATTGGCCAATTCTCATTGGCATAACTCAATCTCATTGATTTGTGCAAATCCTCATGCACAACTATAGTCACAACTGATAGCAATCTGATCCTCTAACACCCGTCCCTGCTGAACTGAACATGCACTGACATGCAACTGAGTTAACTGATGTATTCTTTAGTTGCATTATGAGTTAATAATTAGTTTAACAACTCATCATTAGTCTATTTGCAGTTAGACTAATTACAACTAGTTTAACCAAGTCAAACTGAACACAACTCCATCAACTCCACAATCAACTCCACCAAACTCAACTGATTGAGTTCTAACTGAAGTCATGCATGCAAAAAACTCAACTGACTCATAAGAAAAGCGTATTTCCTTCTGACAGCTGCATGTGCCACCTCTGTAGCTCAAACTGAAGTGCTCCAAGAGAATAAGATAAAGTTTATAGTCTAAATATTATTATAAGACAATAATATTTGACTTTTCTATTTTTGACAGCCAGTCTAAAAATAGACTTTGATCACTCCTACTGTGATCATCCCTGCTATGGTCACTCCTGCTGTGATCGTCCTTGCTGTGATCCAAAAATAGAACTTGCACCATAATTTGCCTGTGGGCCCATTTAGTGAAGGCGAGTCTTTTCACTAAGCTCCATCATCTTGTTGCAATCTCAACACTCCCTCTCGACAAGATATGGATTATCAACAACCCCTATCCTGCCTCGGTGGTATTTGAATTTGCTCCTGGTGAGAGCCTTCGTGAGAATATCAGCATCCTGATCCTCCGTTGGAATGTATGAAAGTAACATGATCCTCCACTGCACACAATCTCTGATATGATGGTACCCGATGCCCTTGCTGCCATATACTCGGCCTCTTGAGCTCCCTTCCCAATCTGCATCCATGAAGCGACATAGCTTCACCTCATCCAATCCATATCCCGATGTGCTTCTCTTGTGCCTACACACATGCGACTCCACCAACTGCTGGTAACCAGTGGCATCCACTACCTCCACTGAAGTAGCATCCTCCTTCCTCCAACCTCTAGGAAGGAACGCAGTCTTCACATCCAATTGATGAATGTGACATCCCATCTATGCTGAGAGAGCAAGAATTGTCCGTATGGAAGAATACCTTGCGACAGGTGCAAAGGTCTCCTCATAATCGATCCCCTCTATATGTGAAAAGCCTCGGGCAACAATCTTGCCTGTACTTCCTCCACACTCCGCAGCTGCCTGTTAACTTGTAGATCCATCTCGAACCCACCACTGATTTCCCTTCCGGTCTAGGAACAATCTCCCATGCACTGTTTCTGACAATAGAATCATACTCTTCCACCATGGCATCTACCCATGCGGGATCCTCCACAACTTCCTCGAAAGAGGATGGCTCAGTCACAATACACTTACTCATAAGAGCCATGTATCCAGTGTACCAATTAGGTGACTGTCTCTGTCTACGTTGGGTTGTAGGTGGTCTTACAACTTTCTCTGCATCTTGAGTCAGTCACTCAGCTTCTGTCAAGCGCTTTCGCCCTCTGATGGTTGGCGCTGCTTGAGTGGTCTCTTCCACTCGATGAACCTCGTCCTGTGGTTGATCCACATCCTGAAGCTCATCCTTAGGAACTAATAGCTCCTCATCTGCAAGCAAGTGTAGCTCCCTCTCAAGCGAACACTTCATGGCTTTCTCCTCCTAAAATTTTATATCCCATCGCACAACAGTTTTACCACTGTCTGGAAAATACACACGATAGTTGTGGGGCGTATCAGTGTAACCCACAAATATCACAACATCTGCAGTCGGCTCCAACTTCTTTCTGGCATCCTTCGTCACATGCATGTAAACATTAGCACCAAAAAACCTCAAATGAGAAAGATCAGGCTTCTTACCAGAATAAGTCTCCTCAGGTGTACTCATGCCAAGTATCCTATGAGGACAACGGTTCTGCACATAAACTACTGTATTGGATGCTTCTGCCCACAAGTGAAGGGGTAGGCCCTGATCATGCAACATCGCCCGTGCAACACCCACGATCGTTCTGTTCTTCCGCTCAGCTACCCCATTTTGCTGTGGGTTATGGGGAGCTATGAGCTCTATTCGAATCCCTTCTGCCTTGCAGAAATCTTTGAACTCATCCGAGATGTATTCACCACCATTATCACTCCTAAGAGCCTTCACCTTCTTCCCCGACTCCTTCTCGACCAGTGCTTTGATTTCACAGAACTTTGAATATGTCTCGCTCTTCTACTGCATGAAGAAGATCCAACACTTACAAGAGAAATCATCAACAAAAATCACATAATACTTGTGTTTTGCTATCGAAGCAACTGAGAAAGGTCCACACACGTTTGTGTGAATTCTCTCAAGGATTTTCGTGGCGCGACTATCCTTCTCGTGAAAGGTGGCTTTCACAAACTTCCCCAAAGTACACCCCTTGCACTGATCTGACTGCGTAAGTGTGCCTTTAGGAAGCCGTGTAGTGGTCTTCTGCAGTATCTTCATGGCTCCATGGTGAAGGTGACCCAATCTCCTGTGCCACAACTCGCCATCATCCCGGCTCACCAATCCTTCTGCCTTGCCTGCCATTGCTGCGCATCCATCTACATGCAACTGATAAAGGTTCCTTACTCGAACCCCTATCTTCCGGGTCTCACCAGTTGTCTTGCTACGTAGGAAAGATTTTCCCTTGCTGAAAACAACATCATACCCCTTGTCTTCTAACATCGCCACAGAGATAAGATTCTTCTTCAATCCTGGAACATGCATGACTTCCTTCAATATGAAGGGTTTACCAGACTCCCTCTCAAATGAAATGGTACTGACACCAGTCACACTGTATCTACCATCATCGCCCATCTCGATGTGCACTCTAAGATCTTTGTCCTCCAGATGATAAAAAAACTCTCTATCTCCCGTCATGTGAAAAGACACACCACTGTCCAAGAACCACACTGATTCCATCACACTTGAAACCAAGCATGCGATCAATGAAAAATCAAGCTCAAATTGTGAGGTTAGAGCCTCTTCCGCTGCAGATCTAGCAACTTGCTTGTTCTTCTTCTTCTGTGGACAATTAGTGGCATAGTGTCCATGCTGGTGACAATGAAAACACTTCACCTTGGACATGTCCTGCTTCTTTCCTTTTGCACCAGACTGAGAAGCTTTCTTCTTCCCTTTCTTTGCTTTAGCAGCCAAAATGAAATTTTCTTCATCAGCTCCCTTTGATGAAGATCCGTCCCTAATACTCCGCCTGATCTCCTCCTGCACAAGATCTGACCACAGTCTTTCCCATCCTGACAATTTCTCCCGACCATTGACAGATTCCTGATAGGAATTCCAACTCTTCAGAAGAACAAGGAGATCCAATCTCACCAAGTCCTCATCATCAACAGTAACCCCCACACTTTCCAGTTCATCTCGACACTGAGTGAACTTCGTGAGATACTTGGGCATACTATCACCTTCTCGCATTTGATGTTTCTGAGTTTATCTTTGACCGCCAGCTTCCTCTGATCGCTCTTGCTTTGGAATAGATCTATTAAAGCCTTCCACATAAGATATGGAGAAGTCTTTCCATGCAGGCTGGACACAATGTGATCCTTCATGCCCTCAAACAGAATCCTTCGACACTTTGCTATCTTCTTTTGCCAAGCCTCAGCTTCAGCGGCATCAGTAGGTTTTGGGACATTCGCATCCACGAACTCATTCAGCCCATTATCATCTAACACTGCCTCCATCCTGTCTTTCCATGCAATATAGTTCGTACTGCCCTCAAGGGCATACTCCAATCGCAATCCTGTGAAAGACATCTTAGCTTTGACACCAAGAAAACACTGCTGCAAATTCGAATTCCACCAGCTCCAACTCAACCGCTTCCGATCTAGAATTCGTGAGAACAAAATATTTCTTGTACAGAGATTGACTGTATGGGCATTCACTAGATATCTCACCTTCTAAAGGAAGGATGAATCCAGAGGCTACCTGGCCCGATTACAGACTCTGCCTAAAGAAATAGAATGTAAACACTTCCTGAATAGTAGATCTGATGATCAACAGCTCTGATACCATGTAGAAATTTTGAATAATAAACACATATTCCATGGAGATTATCCTGATCATGTACTATTGCGGAATACATACACAATACATAAACTCCTCTACGTTGATCATCAATATAGCAGCATCAATAACAATAAAACATCAAGAGCATGCACACATTAACACAGTATGTAACTCGGGGAAAGCTTACAGCTAAAAACCCCACACTATCTGTGTATTAATGATTGAGAACATGTAACATTACAATAGTCAATACTTCTCACAAGTATCCAACACTATCTCCACCTGTTACACACAATACAGCTCAGATCTATCTCCAAATCTATCACTGCTGCCTGCCTCCACGGCTCATACTTGCACAAGAATGGACGAGAATGTTGAACCAAACTCATATTTACCTCAATAATCACACACGGGAATCCATGAGTAGAGATATAATCACTGGTATTGCCAATTCTCATCGCAAACCAATCCATTGATGTGCAAATCTCATGCACAACTATAGTCACAACTGATAGCAATCTGATCCTCTAACACCTGTCCCTGCTGAACTGAACATGCACTGACATGAAACTGAGTTAACTGATGTATTCTTTAGTTGCATTATGAGTTAATAATTAGTTTAACAACTCATCATTAGTCTATCTATAGTTAGACTAATTACAACTAGTTTAACCAAGTCAAACTGAACACAACTCCATCAACTCCACAATCAACTCCACCAAACTCAATTGATTGAGTTCTAACTGAAGTCATGCATGCAACAACTCAACTGACCAACAAAGAAAGTGTATTTCCTTCTGACAGCTGCATGTGCCACATCTGTAGCTCAAACTGCAATTCTCCAAGAGAATAAGATAAAGTTTATAGTCTAAATATTATTATAAGACAATAATATTTGACTTTTCTATTTTTGACAGCCAGTCTAAAAATATACTTTGATCACTCCTGCTATGATCATCCCTGCTGTGATCCAAAAATAGAACTTGTGCCATAATTTGCCTGCGGGCCCACTTAGTGAAGGCGACTCTTTTCACTAAGCTCCATCATTTTGTTGCAATCTCAACATTCTCCCGAAATCCAATACTTTCCTTTGCTTAGAAAACTCATCGTCTCATAATAATTGCCTTACTCCATACTTGCCTTACATGACCATTACATGAAATTATTATCTAAATCGCCGCCTCTTCCAATCATCATCGCTTGCCTGTACTCGAACCAATTCGTATTCACATCTGTGTAGCTTTAATCATGAAGCATGAGTATTTGGGAAGTGGTTAGTATAGCGGCGGATGTATAGCTCGACCATCATTTGAGTTCTTTATATTGTAAAATCTTTTCAAAAATTGAGACAAAGATTGGGTGAATTTGAACAAACATGGCGCTTGTAAGGATTGAGCCATGGTCCATATAAGAGATGGAACAAACAGCTGAGTATAGGAATAGTCTTGTAATATTGCAGGAATCTGGTCTTTTCCAATTTCTGCAGAAATTTGAAGGATTTGACTCAGTCATGGAAATAGAATTCACCCAGAATTTTGATGGGAGCTGAGCTAACGTTGGTTCGTTAGGATTTGCAGTCACAGAGGAGTCCATATCTCAGGCTACAAGTTTACTAGCAGTGGGGGAACAATGGTTTAAGAAGGAGAAGTTAGAAAATAAACTGTGGTGCTGGTTTGTGGTCAACCTGAAGCAGAAGGTGGACTGGAAGAACAACCTACAACGGAACACTATGATAGGAAAGTGGAAGGATCCCATGTATGTGTTTAAGAAGTTCCTTACTTGCGAAGCCTGCTACTCACTAACTTTCCTCTATCACTTACACCTTCTCTTGCACTTTGAGTCGGGTAAGCTCATCAATTTCCCTTATTATTTGCTAAGAAGCTTAGAAAATATGGTGAAATGGATTCAGAAAGGGAATTCCAGTCTAGTCGCATACAAATTATATCACCACGGGCTGAACACAATCTTAATTAAGAAGGAGCTAGAAGCTAAAAATGTGACTTGGGAGGAATTCTTAAAGGAGTTTTAGGGGAAAAGTGTAGGGAAGTCGGTTCAAAAGAAGAGTGCATAAAAGGCAACTCAGAAGAAGAGTGTAGGAAAGAAAGAGAAATCGGAAACACTGACCCCGCGCTCTACCAAGAACAAGAGGTTGGCCAAGAGAAGGACTACCTCTTTGAGGGTGAGTCATGTTCAGTCGACCTCTCTGATACTGCTGGATGACTTGCCACCTGCTACACCAAGTAACGATAATCTTTCGGTCCTCGTTGAGGCGGCGGCCCATATAGTGATTGATGGTGACTATGTGGAGAGGGAAGACGACACACCCTTGTCGGTCCTTTTTGGCAGGATGAAGAAAATAAAAGTGATGTCGAGTACAAGCAAGGACCTAATGGAGGGTCAGGTGGATGATAGGGTATAGGACACTAAAGCCCTTAATGATTCTGAAGTTCCAGGGATTGAAACCGTTGGTGTGATAGACGAGAAGGGTACTAAGACCCTCAATGATTTTGAAGAACAGGGTACTAAAACCCTTGGTGAGATGGATGAGCAGGGTATTGAAGCCCTTAATGATTTTGGGGAGCAGGGTACTAAAACCCCTGCTAAATTGGATGAGTAGGGTACTGAAACCCCTAATAAAGTAAACATTTAGGGCACTAAGACCCTTAGTGACATTGAGACTCTAGGTGTTGAAATCCTTGATGATATTGAAATGCAGGAATTGAAAGGTGGCCAGGATAACCTCAACCTTTATGATGTCAGCACATGTCTAGAATCGACTGCCGAGAAGTCTACACCAAAGGAATTGGGAGTGGAGATCTCCACCCTTTGTCTGAACAATCAGATAGAAAATCTCAAGTAACATGTTTATGGCTTGGAGGTATTAAACCAAGCCATGAAAGAACAAAATACAGTGCAAAAACGAGCAAATGCATAGTTGAAAGGAGGGGTGAAAGAACAACAAAGACAAGTTAAGATATGGAAATTTTGGGCCTCTAAGTGTTATGAATGTCTTAAAAACATGACCAAGAAACTCAAAAAGGCTCAAAGCAAGAAGGCAAAGATAGTGAAATCAAGAATCAACATACAAGTTTAGAATTGAAGGGAGGCTCTTCTGTTTTGATTTTTTTGCAGCAGGTAAAGGTTGTGTGAGGACCCACAACAACTTAAGGAGGGGAGGATGTTGGTAGACTAAATTGCTTCATTTTTAACCCCTTTTCCCTTAAAAACCATAACCTCAGACCTCTGTTTTAACCTTGCAAACCTCCCTATTGTTGCAGTAGTCTAAAAATCGTGTCTTTTCCTGCACTAGCTTTATATTTCATGTTTAAGGGTTACAAATGTGCTTAAATAATCATTTTCATAGATTTTGTACCTTTAATATTCTTTGCAGCTAATATTTATTTTAATATAGTATTTGATAAGAAATGTATTGATCGTTCTGTTAGCATGGTCGAGTGCAGGTAGAATTCCTGCACTGTTGGCGAATCCTTAACTTTCGTGACATATCACCACCTAATGTGGACACCTTGTTCCATAACGGTCAACTCGAGTAGGGCTTAGAGCAGAGATAAGTCAGGGATATGGTGGAGATTGGATCATCATCCAAATACTTAGATTAACGTTTTGTTATAGTCGAAAGGGTTAGTATGAATTGTTATTTTTATTTTTTGATAGCCTAAAGGCTCATATTGGAAAGATTGATGTAATATGGTTACGACTGTAGGCATGAACATATGTATAAAATATAGGATTTAGAAAGAAAATGGTAGCAAGCAATAGTTATAGCAAGGATATTGTAATTTCGTTCTTCTATAATTTTGTTGGTATCACCCTCGTTCTAACCTAGATTCGAACTCATGATGTACATATCTTGATTATTAATAGAAAGGGACTACGCCATGTTATTTCAATCTTGTGCTATAATTTTGTGTTTATGTGTTGATTAAGAGCTCAATCTTTACATTTCCTAAATAGGGAAATGAGCTAGTTGGCTGTGGCCCAGGCAACCCAGCGTGTTCTCCCTTGTATTCTTCTTTTTCGATTAAGGTGTGTTAATTTTGTTTAATAAAAAGTGTGAATTAAATATATGCTTTTATTCTTCTACAAAGTTTAGATCTAATTTCATCATTGTGTGATGGATCCATGGTGTGCATGCTTGACTGAGTTTAATTTTATGATTTCTTTTCTTCAAAGTTTAATATCGTATCTGCCTAGATCGTGCAAGCACGCATTCTTGCACTAGTGCATTTACAATTTCATAGATTGATTCCTTTGGTTCATCACAGTAATAGTCTTTTATTCTTATATGGTTTATGAGCCTTAATGCATTTCTGCAATGTCTGATTTTCATTCTGAAGTATACTTGACATTTTGAATTAAATACGCTCTGGTAATTCAAAAATGAACATCGTTGTGACACAATAATCTATACATGTACTTCATAGTATTTAGGGAAAGATCAGACTTTATGTTTAATCATTTTCAAAGAGAATCTTTCTGAGTTAAGAAGGTTATGAATGCAGATCAGGTTTGTGTGAATAACTATTACAGGATTGAAGCATGTTGTCACAATTATATGATTCTTTTGGATTGCGTGAAGGAGTACCTTGATTGAAGAAGAGTGTTCTTTGAATTTTGAAATTAATGCTTATTTTATATATTAAGATTGGTTGAAGCATATTTTCGTTTGAGGAATTTATTTTGAAGTTTTGTTCAGCTTTGTAAATTCTTTTTTTATGTTAACACATTCTTTATTTTCTTATAAGAAGAGTTGGAAAACTTGGTGTAGGAACCTTTGTTCTGGTACAAGAATCGATATCCTGATACAGGAACAGTGTGCTCTAGTCCTGAGGCTTAGAGCCCCTGCATGAGGACATAAATCTTTAGTATAAGTGTAAAATATACTTCTAGCACCTAAACTTTGTTGTGGTACTAGTGCAAGCATGTTGCAGGAGTACAAGAAGAGCAGCTTAGTTTAGGGAGAAAGATCTATAAAAAGTGATACATCTTCAAGGGTCTAATTATTAACTTGGCACACAACTATACTGAAGATAAACATAGATTTACATTTTCATTAGTCAAGATTGTTTGCAAGAAGTTTGAGAGTTCCTTTCATTTATTTTCCTGCAAGAGTACTTTCTCTCACATTCCAAGCCTAGAATTTGTTTGTTATAAATTGTTGGGTGATATTTTCTTTTGATTATGAAAGATTACAATTAAGGAAGTGGGGATAGAGTTTGGAAAAGTTCATATCATTTCTGGCATTTCTTGTGTTTTGTCTCTAAGTTTACAAAACCCCTGGGTTGACAGTTAAGTGTTGAAGGAGTTTGCCTAATTGCAATTCCTGCACCCAACAATTTCATTAATATCAAATACTAAAATATTCTTACAAACATAATGGAAATAAGACTAGCTCGGGCGATGCTAGCTTATCTGAGAGGAGATGTGGCAGCTACATGCCTCTAAACTGTGTTACAATGAGGCTCGAACGCCTATTTATTATTGAGAACAATGGAAAACCGTAAACATCCAAAAATCTAACCATAGGAGATGAAGCACCAAACTATGGGCCCCGTCTGGGTAAATTGGTACATCAACTTCTCGGGGTCGTAACTATGGCATACTATCTCTGTTTGACATGCACAATACTTTGTTAGAAATATCTATCCGAGGAATACAATTTTTTAATGAAAAACATTGGTCCATGACCCATGTTGGTCCATTTTTCCTAAAAAATGTTGTTTAGGGCCTCAAAACATATCTGGAAATTTAGGACTCGAAAAAATGCCAAAAATAGTAAATTGTGCTACAAATAAGGAAACTGAAAAACTCGAAGAAACAATGGTGTGGGTCCAAGTGGAATAAGCATGTGGCCACCAATATCCACTTGGATCATTCCTCCCCCCTTAGGAAGAAATGGTCCCCATTGCATTGAGTTGCTCCATGAGATGAGGAAACTTCTGCTGAACTTGGTCCTTGGTGAGCCACTTGTCATGGTGAAGGAATTGGTCTGCTTTGACAACTCGATACAGTTGGATCCTTTACTATCAAGCATTCTTGATCTGTGTGTCCATGATCCAATTAGTTGTGGATTGTTCCATTAAATCTAGATTTAACTCTGTAGGTGTGCTTTGTTCTGCAATGTCTGATGTGTCCAACAATGGTGGGAAGTATGGTCGAAGGGGGTCCACATTGAACACTGGGTACAAGCCAAGGAATGGGGGAATGCTGAGGTCAAATTCATTGTCTCCCACAACCTTGGTAATGGTGTAAGGACCATATCAGAGTGATTTGAGTTTTTGATAGGCTCTGGTAAGGCATTCCTTCTACAAATGCAACCAAACTTTATCACCCAACTGAAACTTGTGTGGCACCCAATGTTGATCATGTCGTTGGTTGTACTTGGAATTTGATTTCTCCAGAATGTCATGGACCTATTGGTGGATATGTTGGATGTGCTCAATTAAGTTGTTCGCCTTATCGACTTCCGACTGGGCATGAGTCGAATCTGCATGAGTAGATGCAAATGTTATGGACACATCACTTGGACATAGTGGCTAGAATCCCAAGCCCACTTGACAAGGGTTGTGGCAAGTCAAGCTGTGAAGAGCCCGATTATAGCTGTGCTGGACACAAGGGAGGCTCTCATCCCATGTGTGTGGATTTTTTGAGTTGTACATGTGTAGAATGTGTACAATCATCCTGTTGACGACCTCTATCTGGCCATCAATTTGGGGATGGAAAGTTGTGGAATTAATGAGAATGGTGTCTAGCATAGACCAAAGACTGGACCAAAATTTACTGAGGAACTTGCTTTTTTGATCTGAGATGATAGACTATGGGATCCCAAAGTGTACCCACACTCATTCAAAGAAGATTTTAGTAGTGGCTTATTCTATTATATTCTTCTTGTAGGCTGCCATAATGGCCATCTTTGAGAATCTGTCGACGACCACAAAAACATAGTCGTTTCCATGCGTAGTAGAAGGAAGGCCCAACATGTAATCCATGGAGATGGATTCCCAAGGTCAACTATGGGTAGTCAGAGGAGTATAGAGGCCTTGCTTCTTGATGGTTGGTTTGGCAATGGCACAGGAAGTGCAAGATCTGATGTACTTCTCGACATCCTGCTAAAGATTCACCCATTAGAAATACTTCTGCAGTATTGCCACCGTTTTCTCGACCTTGAAATGCCTAGTACCCCGACTATAGTGCGCTTCCCAAATCATCTTGGCATGCTTGCTTGAAGGAACACAAAGGTGTCCCAGGTGGCATAACAGAGCATCCTAGAGGTGAAAATATGGAACTTGCTGACCCTCTAAGAGTGTTTGGTATGTGTGGCCGAATTCTAGGTCAGTTTTGTCGAGAAGTGGCCAATCAAAAGTCTCGTGCCCATAAGAGTTGTGCATGGTGGTTAACTCCATGATCAGTGGTTGGTTGAGGTAGTCTGCAACATTATTGGTGCTACCTCTCTTATACTTGATATTCAAATGGAATTGTTGCAGGTACGTGGACCACTTCTAATGGTGATCATTCTACAACTTCCTTTGCCTCTGTATGAACTACAAAGGTCGGTGGTCTGTGTGGATGACCATTTCATTCCCCAAAATGTAATGCTTCCTTTGTCGGCTGGCCTACACAATAGAATACATCTCTTTGTCATAACCAGGATACTTCTGGACTATGTTTGAAAGTGTCTCATTGTGATATTCCATTGGATGTTGCTATTGAGTAAGGACTTCCCCAATAACATAGTCAGAGGCATCTGTCTTAATCTCAAATGGTTGTTGCAAGTCTGGTAATGTGAGCACTGGTGCAGAACAGAGGCAATGTTTCAACTCTGTGGATGCCTTCTATTGATATTCATACCATAATAATTTTTCTTTCTCTCGTCCCTTGGTGACTTGACTTAAGGGCCAAGTTATATGAGAGAATCCCAACACGAACCCACAGAAGAAATTGGCAAGACCTAGAAAGTTGTGGAGCTCTATCAGAGTGGTTGGGGTTGGCCAATCTTGAACGAATTGGATCTTGGTTGGATCCACATGCACCTTCCGTTCATCAATAATGTATACCAGATACTGAACTTGGGTCATGCCAAAAGTGCATTTCTCCAAATTGGCACACATCTTGTGTTGTTGCAATGTTTGGAGAACCTGTCAGATGTGGTGGAGGTGCTCTTCCCAACTCTGGATGAAGATCAGTATGTCATCCAAGTATACCACTACAAATGAGTTGGTGGATGGCTGTAAGATGTCATCCATTAACCTCATGAAGGTTGCAGGACCATTCATCAACCCGAAAGGCATAACCAACTATTCGAAAAGGCCCTCCTTGGCTTTCAAGGTATTATTCCACACATCGGAGGGTTTGATTGGTACTTGGTGATATCCAGACTTCAAGTCGATCTTGATGTAATATTTTTCCCCCTTGAGCTAGTCTAGAAGGTCATCAATCCATGGGATCAGGTACCTATTCTGGACCGTAATCTTGTTCAACGCCTGATAGTCAATACGAAATCTCGAAGTCTCATCCTTCTTCTATACCAACATGATCAGGTTCGTACAGGGTGATGAACTCGAATAGATGTGACCTTTCTATAGCAGCTCCTAAATCTTCCTCTTAATTTCGTCATTCTCCATAATGGAGCGTCGATAGATTGTTCCATTGGGAAGCGATGCACCTGGGGTCAGATCGATGGAGTGCTTGACTTGAAAGTGTAGAGGCTCTGATGCAGGCGCATGTGACTCAGAAGGGGAAAAATCTTTTGATTTATTCCAAAAATCAAAAAGATTATCTACAGGCAAGGAGTGGGATCCTTTGCCTGCTTTTTCTATGTTTTTTAGTTAAATTTAGAAACTAGATGGGGAGAAAAAAAACATGCCATCTTTTGCAGATAGGCTTAGAATAAGGCATGCTAAGTTTGTTGTTATAAAAAACAAAGAAAAGCTCTAAATTACTATGTATAGCTACTGTTGTAATAAGGCAGCTAGGCATGAAAAAGGAAAAAGATACCAAACTTGGCCGCCAATGAGGGAATTTTCTCTCATGTAAAACTCCAGAATTATAGATATATTGTGTGCGTGAACAATAGGAGAGGAGGTCAATTCGCAGCTCTTCAATGTAAAAGAAAAAGAGGATATTGCCTTGAATGAAGAGGAAGAGCGCGCATATTTGTGGAGGGCGGAATATAATTGACTATGTAATGACTGTGTGATTTCTCTAGACAACATATATATAAAAATTGTTTTGGTATTGTTAACCGAAGGGACTGTATGTGCATGTTGAAAGTGTTGTGTGTGCGCTATTTCAATAGAAATGTGTTGTATTCCTGTGGTAAATTATAAATGTTGTGCATTCAGAATGATAGATCGGTAGAAGAATGTGTATTTATATTGGAACGCTGGGCATTGAACTGTGAAAATAAACCTGTGTATAAGTGAATTTTGCGCGCACCATAAACACATTAAAAGGCCAGTTTGAAGGACTGCTGCACACACTGGCTGGAGAATGCGTGTGCGTATTAAGCTACGCTGTGCACATATCATATATAGGATCGAAATCTGGTGTTTTGTGACTAAACTACAATACGCACATCCAGTGGAACGCAGGGATTATATATAGCTGAAGTTTGTTATGGGATTTGTATGGTTTAATTGCAAAACTGTAGAACTGTGTGGATATTGTATGGATAGCATATGGTTATAATATTACAGGTGAGGATTGTAATGTGTATTCAAATTGTTGTGCGCACAGTTGTATGTGCAATGGTTATATTCTATATGCATTGTCTCTATTTTGAAGGACTGCCCGTATATGCCTTCCCACTATAAATGCGTGATCCAAGGGAGACAGAGCCAGGTATTGAAGATATCGTAATCAAATTGGAGCGATTGTCATTAGAGCCAGAGACCGGTCCATCATCAGGCACCCCTATGAGGGAGATGAAGATGTCCTTGTACTCCTTCAAGACCTTGTCCATCTATTATTGTCGCGCAAATGGGACTTGTCTAGAGGTCGTGGAAACCGTCTTCTTTTTTCCATGAGGGCGTATGATCAACAAAACAAATTTCCTAGTTTTGGAAATGAGCTTACTGCATTTTTTTGCAATAATCAAAGAGAGTGTGGTAGGCGGTGCTACCTTCGGTATCCTATACAACTTATTTCCCAAAGTAACAATAATAGCATGAGGCCTTGACTCATACATAGCATGTCGCTTCCACAAGTATGGTTGGCCTAATAATACATCACAAACATCAAGGGGAGAAATGTCACATAACACCTCATCCATGAAGGGCTTGATGTTGTATGGAAGGTGGCACTGTTGGCTCACGCGAATATCTCGTACTTGGTGAAGCCACCTGATGTTGTATGGGTGTGGGTATTCTATGGTTGATAATCCTAGCCACTTCACGACCTCTGCTGAAATGAGGTTCTTTCGGCTTCCACTATTGACAATGAATTGTAGCGGAGAACCCTTTACCCACATCTAGGAGTGGAAGAGGCGCTCCTCCTCCTCTAGATCTTCGAGTTCCTCCTTCTGAATCTTTGTGGTGGAAACGGTGGCATAGGGCTCCACATCGATAATCTTCTTCCCTTTGTCATTCCCCTTGTCAGGTTCTAACTTAGAGTCGAAATATGCATCTGATTCTGAAGCCTTCAACTCAGCCACCAGTGACTACTTAGCCCGATACTCACTTGTATTGTGAGTGGAGCTCTTATGGAACTCACACCACTTTCTCATGTCCCTCTTCAGATTTGCAGTGTTGTTCTTAGCTTGCGGCTTTGGCGGGTTGTCTTGGGCTATCCCGCCTTGACTTTGTCCTTTGTTTTACAGTTTGGAGGCACCTTTCCCTTGCTTCGGATTCGCAGATCTAAAGCCTTGCTTCTTCTGTTTAAACTTCTGCTCAATCTTGACAATGTATCGGTATGTTGTGTTGAGCGACGAGATGTTTAGGAACTCCATCTCGTCATGGATGTATCTGTGTAGACAGTCGTGGTACTTGAGTACCAAATGTTTCTTAGAATCCTTGATACCCAACTTTGTGCGAAGGGTATATAAAAAATTGGTAAACTCCGATACATCTTGGTCCCTTCCCTACTGTAGCATTGTCCACTTTATGTATTTATCCCCATAGCTCCCGATAGGGTAGTACTTCTCCTTGATGGCATCCCGAAACGAATTCCAAGTGGGTGCGGTTGAAAACAGTGAGGTCATACTTTCATCCTTCTACTCACAATAGGTTTACCATGAGTCCTTGACGTGGGGGGTAGCTTTGAGAAGAGGAAAAATAATCTTTTCTCATCTGGAAAAATCATGAACAGAAAAAAATCCTTCTAGCAAATTTAACCATTTATCTATGGTGTTTGCATTTATTTGGCCATCAAATATGGGAATGTCAAAGTTTACTTGTACCTTAAAAGGAGTGGAGCCTCCAGAGTGGCCACTGAATGTGGATGCACCACTAGTGGGGATCCATTGAAGGATCTGGGAAAATTTATCCATCATCGCATTCCTTTGTTTCTCAAGGGCCTCCTTGAGTAATATTTTGATGGGATCCCCTACCCCATCGTCTTTTTTTTCTTCCCCCATGGGCAATTTTCGGGTTTTTCAAGGCTGATCTTGCAAAGGTTCAACCAGATTGAGTCCTAAATCCTTATATCCCGACCTCATTGGGGGACATGCAAAGAAAAACAGAGAAAGAGTAGACTACTCTAATACCACTGATCCAGATTTAAACAGGAATCCAACAAATTACATATATAACCATAAATACCAAGATGCAATAGAAATAACACTACATGCCTCTGAACTATGTTACAATGAGGCTCAAAGGCCTATTTAATATTGAGAAACAATGGAAAACCCTAAACATCCAAAAACATAACCCTAGGAGATGAAGCGCCAAACTATGGGCCCCGTTTGGGTAAATTGGTACATCAACTTCTTGGGGTTGTAACTTTGGCATACGATCTCTGTTTGACGTGCACAATACCTCATTAGAAATATCTATCCGAGGACTACAACTTTTGAATAAGCAACATTGGTCCATTCCCAATTTTCCCAAAAAAAAAATTTTAGGGCTCAAAACGGCTCCAGAAGTTCAAGACCCAGAAAAATGCCAAAAATAGTAAATTGTGCTACAAATAAGGAAACTGAAAAAATGAAAGAAATAATGGTGGGGGTCTAAGTGGAGTAGGCAGGTGGCTACTGATATCCACCTAGATCACTAGCTATGCTGCTATCTATCTAACTGCATCTATATGACACTAATATTGTGCTACTCAAATACTATGGGCTCCTGTAGCAATGCTACTAATCTATGGGAAGAATGTATAACAACTATACCTGATCTACTAATCAAGCCTACCGTGGCTAGATCTAGATCTCCTTGTTGCTCTTCTGTGGACCCTTCCCATCTGACACACTAGACTCTCACACTCCTCGTCCTCCTAAGTTTAGTACCACTATATCTACTTTCAAGTCATGTCCCTAGCTGGGACACTTATTCACTTTGCAATTCACACTCCCTCTGACACCTATCTCTGCAAACTAGAAGTTGATCTACTGCTCAAATATTCATTTTTCTAATTCGCACAACCTCTTCTGGAAGTATCGTATGGTCATCCCTGGAAATCTGTAAAAATATGAGAAACTAAAATAACTGGAGATCTCTTACTCCTCCAACTGACCAATCGATTTGGAAACCCTCAGTTTCCTCTGCAGAAAACAAACTTAGCTTTTTCTACAAACTCACACCCCTTTTCTTGTAGCTCGCACTAGATCCTACAACCTACACTAGATATTAAAATTTGTACTAATCACTAAGAGATGATACTGGAAAATAGATCCTACGAATATATTACCTCCCTTTACCTTTGAATATTTTCAAACCTCCTTGAGAAAATAGATTGGAAAATTGGAGATAAAATTAATGCCTCATATCTGCTAACTAGGTAACCTATTTATTCGATCTACATGGTTTAGCTGCATTCTACAGAAAGCCAACCTTTCTTTGACTCTAAGAATACTAAAGAAATGAAATTGGAAATATGCTTCTCTTTCTAGCTACTTAACACAACATGTCTACTATATGCACTTCTTGTTGGAAATGCGTAGATTTAATCCTGCACTTACCTCTGGTGTCCTTCATGGAACTCACACTACTTAATGTTCTTATATGGGCAACTAACTCTACCTTTTAGATTCTCTTCTCCAGAATTGACACATTCATTTCTTCTCCTAAAGGATGCACTGACTTAACTGGAAAGTCTGCTACGACCTTCTACTATTGGAAATCGTAGAGCCCCACTTGGAAAATAGAATTTGGAAATCCTTTGAGAAATTCTAGAAATTCAATTTCCTGTGCTTTTTCTTCCCATCTTGAAAAAATATACAAATGTAACCCTTGCTGCAAATCTTATGCAGCTAGATGTACTTTGCAAATCAACTAATTAGCTCACTAGAACTCACTAGAACTACTCAATAGAGAAATTTTGAGGTGAAAAAAGGGCCTCAAAATAAAAATGTAGAATGAAAATCAAATTTATAAGAACCAATAAGATTCAAGATGATGAGGACAACCATGGGGGATGATTCACCATTTTGAAGTAAAAAATAAAAAGACCAAAAAATAAAAAAAAAACTATGTAAAAAAACTATGTTTTCAACTTGTATTTTCAACTTATTTCGTATAATTTTACTCAAATTTTGAGCAGGATCACTCATTGGATGTAGAATTTAATTGCAAATCCAAGTGGTACCCATGTTACATAATTTTGATGGACCCTGCTATATGAAAAATGAGAAATACTTGAAAAACATGACTGCAATCACATTTTTTTCATGTATAATTTTCTCATTTTTCATGTGGCAGGGTCCATCAAAAGTATGCATCATGGGCAATCCTTGGATAAGCAATTAAATTTCACATCCAATGCATGCTCCTTCTTGAAATTTTAGTAAAACCGTACGGAGATAAATTGAAAATATGAGTTGAAAAAGTAGTTTTTTATTCTTTCCCTCTAAAATTTGATGATGTAATCTAAGCTTATTTTATTATTTCCACTATTATTTTATAATATTCCATAGGAGGCCCATTTTAAACCTCAAAATGTCTCTAATTTCCTAGCAACCACACTACTTGCAAACTCTGCTTCTGAGGAAATCCACACTTTTCCTCCTAAGTATATCTAGAAATTTAATTTCCTACCTCTACAATTCACACCCATGGCTTGCCCTGTGGAAATATGAACCTTGTGCTTCAAATATCCCCTTAAAACTACACAATCTTCTGATATTTCGCCTTTGAGACTTAGATTTGATAAAAAATGTTCTGATACCATGTGAAATTTCCACAAATGAACCAACTGGATATTATTTTCTTAACTGATTGGTAGTTTATTTGTTTATGAAAAGTACCTAATAATTCACTGATACATTCTTCACAAATAAAATACACCATAGAAGATAAAATTAAAGAACTAAGAAATGGATGCACAAATATAGAAACTATTGCAACAAATGAGGGTTTAGTTTACTATTATGCAACAATTTAGAGAGTACAATAATCTGGATGCCCGACAGGAAATCCTCTAGAAAATATACTAGAAAAATATCTGGGAGATAATTTTCTCCCTATGCAAATCCACTTGGTCTCCACTAGCCTACTCACACTCCTCACCAGAAATATACACTGCCCGCCTAGAATAATTCACACGACCTTCTAGATGGCTCCAAGTGAGTCATCCTTCCTCCCTCTACATCTAAAAAAATTCACTTTGCCTTCCAGATTATATTTCCAACCTCTAGAAACTGAAATGACCTCTCTCTAGCAATTTGCACTAGGGTTTTTGGCTGCTCACACTGGATTTTGCATCCTTTTCTGTAGGTAATTCAACCTCCTTCTATGGGATAGTTGGCATTGTCTAGATGGCTAGTGGCTGCAAGTGTTTTGGTATTGATGTCAACCAGATTATAATGGATGTTTTTAGTAGAAGGTGGGTTCAAAGAATACATCAGACCTTCTCCACTGGAAAGTGCTCACAAAGAGATTTCAAACTGTACGTGGAAGTCCATGAATGGCCATTGAGAACAAAAGTCATTGACTACCAAAGTTAGTCTTAAGAAGGTCGAAATATCAGAGCAGGTTGACATATCGAGACCTTGGAAGGCGATTTAGTAAATCAGAGGAGGAAGAACATCGGATCCCAAATTTATGGACCCAATATCAGAAGGGATGGATATCGAAGGTTAGAGAATTGGAGCCTTAGCTGTGTATTTAAAAGGGACCTGAAATGGCATGCAAACATGATATCAGAAGGACTGAACAAGTCATATCGAAACATCTGGACCTCTCTAGATTGCATGGCACTAGGGCATCAGGGGGGCGCAAGGTGTGTGAAATATCGGAGGTCGATACCTTGAAGCCTAGAGATTTTAGAGCCTTAGAACCTTGTAAGTCCTTATGAGTTGCAATTCTTTGAAACAACAAAGTTTGCAAGGAAGAGGAAATATAAAGGAATTCGTTGCAAAACTAAAAGACTAAGGGATGCTTTCTCTCTCCATTGTGAGGACACATGGTGACTAGGGATTGACCCTGAGAAGTGGATGAGGTAGATGACATAAACACGACATGGTAGTATGGAGGATGCATGGTCATCATATTTGGAAATTTGGGTGGCCTAATGGGAAAACTCTAGGTGACATGTGTCACCACTAAGGAGACACGGCATGGCAATGATGGCATTGTTGGAATTATGATGCATGTGTTGTACTTGATGGAAAACCTCTTGCAGCAGAACAACTCACTTATATATATGTTAGATGAATCTACAGAAGAGATATCAGATGTGACAGAATACATGAGATGCAGGGAAACTCAAAGGAATCAAGTTCAGATGTAATGTATAATGGAAATTCATTAAAATGACAATTATTAGTATGACAAGTTAGCTTTGCCATCAAGTCTAAAGGGGGAGATTGTTGGCATTATGACATAGGTTTGGCACTATGGCACAAGTGTTGTCCTTGATGGCAACTCACTCATATGGTAGATCAACAGTTCAGGCTCTTAGAATGCAAGAAAATGAGGTATACACATGTTCCTCTTAACAAATTCACGTATACACACGGGATCACCGATCAAAAGACACGTACCTTATGCACGCACTTTCATGCAAAGAAAAGCGCGTAGATGTGGGAGAATTTATGTTTGATCCAGGGTATTTAGTCCAACATATTTGAACCTATGGTTTTTGACCTTGGTATTGCATCCGAAGTGTTGAACCTAGGTATTGGGTCCCTAGTATTGGTTCTAAATAGTTTTGGACCATGGTATTGAGTAAAGCCTAAGACTATAAAAGGAGAAGAAGATCATTAGGCAAAGGCATTGAGAAAGTCTTGAATATCTGATGAAGCATGAGATCTAGTATCCAGGTTATGGGTTCATGATGCTTTGTTTTATTTGAGCTAAGGAGGAATCTCAACCATTGATGGAGAACAAGATCTAAGGATAGATCGGGATCTAATGGCTTGGAATGAATCATATCTATACGTTTTGATCATGTTTATTCTAGATCTGTATACTGACGCATGTAATGTTCTGATCAGGGTATACCTTAAGTTTGAAATAGTTGCAACTCATGAATGAATATTTACAGATGCATACGGTGGTTGACTATGATAGAAGTGCGTACATACGTAGGTTAGATACATCTAAGTAGAATATACCATATGAGCTATGATGTTTGAAGCTACAGGTGGTTCTGGTTGTTAATGAGTTCTGGTGGCTGTTTACTAATGTCAATATTCTGCATATTCAGTTTGGTTGACTGTGTTTAGGTTCAATGTTGATGGATGAGATCTATAATGGATCAGGATCATAATGACTTATCTTTATGTGATCTGATGGAATAGATCTAGTTGCTAGCATATGAATTATCCTTGTATATGTAATGATCTGGGTATGTCGGAAGTCAGGAAGTGCAGTGAAGGTATAAGTAAGTAATTAATGACATATACGCTGGTTAGATTTCGTGAAGTTGTGTATACATGCTGGTTCGGCTCTTCCAAGTAGCGTATGCACTCTGATGTGTGATTTTTGATGATACAGTTAGATTTGAATGTTGTTGCAGAGTTCTGTGTTCTGCTTTGTGTTCTGGTGATTGCAGTTTGTTGATAGGGTTCCAGTGATTCAGTATTGGGTGATTCAGAGATTGATGATGGTAGTATTGATTGATTGTGTGCTTTAATGATATTGATGGGTCTAGTATGAAAATTGGATGAAACGTGGCCTTCAGATTATGGTGTTGTGCTTCAGGAGTATTTAGTCTTAAAACTTATGAAACGTGGTACCTGAAGGAAGAAAGAGAAGGTTGTTGCCTTCTGTAGGTCGGCACCTATGTACTAGTACATTAGCTAGTACAAGAACTAAGGGGGTGGTTGCTCCCTTCCAGTAGCTGCTGGAAAATAAGTAAAGGTTGGATCATTTCAGTAGGCCGGCACCTATGTACTAGTAAATGAATCGGCTAGTACAAGAGCTAAGGGGGTTGTAGCTCCCTTCCAGGACAGTCTGGAGAACAAGAGAAGGTTGTAGCCTTCTACAGGTAGAAGCCTGTGTACTGGTATAAGACTGCACTGGTACAAAACTATTGTAAAAATAAGTTTCTTATTAAAAAGAAGATTGAGACGACTTGTAGTAGGTGGTTTTCACCCACATTGGGTTTCCACCTTACATCATGGTGTTCATGTGTGCTTCTTGTGTGTGATGATCTGTTCTATTTTAATGCTCTTGTTTACTGTTCATATGGTTAATAATGTTCTAATGCACTCATTAAGGATCAACTAACTGAATCATAAGTTTATTGGATATATGTTTGTTGCATTACACACAGTTGCGTATACACGTGGTTTTCATTAACTGAAGTAGCGTATATGAATCTTAATATGGAAATGAAAAAGTTATATTGATTTGATAATACTGATTCACCCCCCCCTCTTAGTATTATTTCCAACAATTGGTATCAGAGCAGGTCCTTTGGTAGAAGCTTGATCGCTTGAAGGAGATCCGTAGAACAATGGGAAAGAAGCTTAAGAAGAAAGCGCATAAGAAGAAGAAGACATCTCAGAAGAGCTATGATAGTGGGAGAATCGATTGGCGAATATGTGGAAGAAGCACTTCAGATTTAGAATCACTTCAGAATGAAGATGAACAAGCAAAAGAACTATCAGGTATGTATTTGTTATCCTCTAGTGATACATTTATCCATCCATTTGAAGATGGTGAAAGTGATAGCGAAACAACTGAAATTGCTCTTATGGGTGAGCAAGAAAGATATCAAATAGAGGCAGAATTTAAAAGGTTTACAGACAAAATTAGAGATCAACAAGATCTATTGAACAAAAGGGAATGTGTCTTCAAAGAAGAAGCTACCAAACTAAAATCTCAACTAGAGGAAGGAAACAAGGTAAGGAAGATATTCAAGGACAAGGAAGATCAATGTCAAAAGTTGCAGGATGAAGTGACATCATTAAGAAATGAAGTCAATGAAAGGAGCACAACAATCAACAAACTCAGAGATAGATCCAGTTACTATGAAAGTCTTGAAACTACGATCCTATCGCTAAAAGAAGATCTTGAATAATCAAATAAGCAGAATAAAGAACTACTCCAAGCTCTTGAAAAACAAGAAAATGAAGCTCTTGAATTAAGACAACAGTTGGAAGAAGGAAGAAAAGCTGAAGAAAACATGAAGAAGCAGTATCTTGAAAAGGAAGAGCAACATCAGGTTGAGGTAAATATTCTAAAAGATAAATTAGAAGAAAAGGATAAGCTCTTACGATTTCAAGATAGTACTAAGATCTTGGATGATATTCTTAGTAGTCAAATATCTCCTGCTATCAAAACTGGTCTTAGTTTTCATGAATCTATTGAAGGTGAATCTAGTTCACAAAGTAAGACAAGGAACTCTAATGCAAAATCTGAAACGCTCAACAAGGAGATGAAAGGTCAATCTCATCAACAACCAAGGAAAGAAATTCTTCAAAGAAAATCTTTTACTCCTAACTATGGAAGTGATAGTCGGTTATTTCCTATGATGAATAATGTTGAATGTTATGTATGTCATAATCTTGGACATGTTGCAGCCAGATGCAGAAGAAGAATGGTTCAAGATCATCACATAGAAAGATCATCATGTTCTAGGTACTTTAAGGGATATTGCTTTGCTTGCAATATGTTTGGTCACAGAGCTGTTGATTGCTATAGAAGGAATATGAAACATGTAAGATGTTATGCATGTAACAAGCTTGGACATACAACAAAGGAATGCAGGAACAATGTATGGGCACCATACCAAAAGGAGAAAACATCATCACACTTGAAGATATGGAAGAAGAAGGAAGTATAGTCAGAAAGATGTGGCACAGCACAATATACAGACATAACAAACTCAGAGGGAGCTGAAAGTGTAAAACTTCAGTATCCTAAATCTCATACGCAAGTTTCATAAAGGGAAGTCATGTATATATGCGAGTTAGACACTGCACAGTCGCGTATATGTTTACAGTGGGATAGACTCAGGAAAAAGGGTCTGATATGATTCAGTCCATTATTTTCTCTATTTGATAATGATTACAATCTGCTGATGATGTGTGGAAATGTCTTCATATTTGTAAAATGTTTAGAAGTGTTTTGATCCTAACTTGATGATGATAATGCCTTGATACTTCTTGCTGATATATGCATGATCAGATCTAACAGTAAACAAGATGACATAGGTTCAGGGGGAGCATATGCTTTTAATAATGCATTGTTGGCATTATGGTTAGTAGTCCTTGGCAATGATGCTTATATGATTATATGATACATATTGCTATGATATGGTTATGAGTTGTCCATGACAAAATCTCATATGATTTTTGGGGTTACATAGTTGGTGTTCAGATCAGATTTGTGGTTGATTCTCTAATGATGCATATATGGTGCCTACATGGTGATCTTCATAAGGATAAGGAGAAGTACAAATCTTGAATACACATCTTCATTACTTGATGCTGAGTCACTCACATGCTGCTGTCGTCATATGCATAAAGATCATATATGATGCAGGATTCCTATAGTTCTTGGTGCTCATGTGGATGAGGATTGTTGCTGTTGATGATATCAAGAAGTCTTGACAAATGATCTTGAGCTCAAGATACATAGTACTGGATACATGAATGATTACTCAAAGTTGTGTTGTTGGAGTCATGATGATGATGAGTTCTTACCTATATGATGATAGGGTGACACTTACATATGTTGATTGATGCAGATGTTCCCAAGTGATAATACTTGGATCATGCAAATCTTGATGAGATGGATATGGTGTATCCCACTTGGTTGGGTGGATGAGTCAATATCGGTATATCCCCACTTGGTTTGGAGATGGATGTATGTATGAGTCTTTGGTGATAGGAAGGTCATTTATGATAGAGTCATGTTATTCTTGTAGAACATCTTTTTGCAGACCTTGCTTACAGTCAGGGGGAGCATGAACAGGACACTTTAGCAGAGCAGAGATTTCAGCATGTACTAAGAGGTAGCATGGACAGATTGGTACACCTTGGCATATATAAAGGGGGAGCTCACCTTGGCATATGCAAAGGGGAAGCTCAATCAGAGATTTCAGGGGAACTATGGACAGCGGAATGTATATCAAGGAAGAGAATATCTTGGTCCACCCTTTGCCCTTGATGTCAAAGGGGGAGAGTGATTTGGTAGGGTTGTTGCCATCAAGCCCAAAGGGGGAGATTGTTGGCATTATGATGCATGTGTTGTACTTGATGGCAATCCTCTTGTAGCAGAACAACTCACTTATATATAACTAGATGAATCTACAGAAGAGATATCAGATGTGACAGAATACATGAGATGCAGGGCAGCTCAAAGGAATCAAGTTCAGATGTAATGTACAATGGCAACTCATTAAAATGACAGTTATTAGTATGACAAGTTAGCTTTGCCATCAAGTCCAAAGGGGGAGATTGTTGGCATTATGACACAGGTTTGGCACTATGGCACAGGTGTTGTCCTTGATGGCAACTCACTCAAATGGCAGATCAATAGTTCAGGCTCTCAGAATGCAAGAAAATGAGGTATACACAGGTTCCTCTTAACAAAGTTATGTATACACGTGGGATCACCGATCAAAAGACGCGTATACGTATGCACGCACTTTCATGCAAAGAAAAGCGTGTAGATGTGGGAGAATTTATGTTTGATCCAGGGTATTTAGTCCGACATATTTGAACCTATGGTTTTTGACCTTGGTATTGCGTCCGAAGTGTTGAACCCAGGTATTGGGTCCCTAGTATTGGTTCTAAATAGTTTTGGACCATGGTATTGAGTAAGGCATAAGACTATAAAAGGAGAAGAAGATCATTAGGCAAAGACATTGAGAAAGTCTTGAATATCTGATGAAGCATGAGATCTAGTATGCAGGTTATGGGTTCATGATGCTTTGCTTGATCTGAGCTAAGGAGGAATCTCTGCTGTTGATGGAGAACAAGATCTAAGGATAGATCGGGATCTAATGGCTTGGAATGAATCATCTCTATATGGTTTGATCATGTTTATTCTAGATCTGTATACTGATGCATGCAATGTTTTGATCGGGGTATAACTTAAGTTTGAAATAGCTACAACTCATGAATGAATATTTACAGATGTATACGCTGGTTGACTATGATAGAAGCACGTACATACGCAGGTTAGATACATCTAAGTAGCATATACCATATGAGCTATGATGTTTGAAGCTACAGGTGGTTCTGGTTGTTAATGAGTTCTGGTGACTGTTTACTGATGTCAGTATTCTGCATATTCAGTTTGGTTGATTGTGTTTAGCTTCAATGTTGATGGATGAGATCTATAATGGATCAGGATCATAATGACTTATCTTTATGTGATTTGATGGACAAGATCTGGTTGCTAGCATATGAATTATCCTTGTATATGTAATGATCTGGGTATGTCGAAAGTCAGGAAGTGCAACGAAGGTATAAGTAAGTAATTAATGACATGTACACTGGTTAGATTTGGTGAAGTTGTGTATACACATTGGTTCGACTCTTCGAAGTAGCGTATGCACTCTAATTCATGATTTTTGATGATACAGTTAGATCTGAATGTTGTTGCAGAGTTTTGTGTTCTACTCTGTGTTCTGGTGATTGCAATTTGTTGACAGGGTTTCAGTGATTCAGTATTGGGTGATTCAGAGATTGATGATGGTAGTATTGATTGATTGTGTGCTTCAATGATATTGATGGGTCCAATATGAAAATTGGATGAAACGTGGCCTTCAAATTATGTGTTGTGTTTTAGGAGTATTCAGTCTGAAAATTTATGAAACGTGGTACCTGAAGGAAGAAAGAGAAGGTTGTTGCCTTCTGTAGGTCAGCACCTACGTACTAGTACATCAACTAGTACAAGAACTAAGGGGGTGGTAGCTCCCTTCCAGTAGTAGCTGGAAAACAAGTAAAGGTTGGAGCATTTCAGTAGGCTGGCACCTACGTACTAGTAAATGAATCAACTAGTACAAGAGCTAAGGGGGTTGTAGCTCCCTTCTAGGAGAGTCTAGAGAACGAGAGAAGGTTGTAGCCTTCTGCAGGTAGAAGCCTATGTATTGGTATAAGACTGCACTAGTACATAACTATTGTAAAAAGAAGTTTCTTATTAAAAAGAAGATTGAGACGACTTACAGCAGGTGGTTTTCACCCACATTGGGTTTCCACCTTACATCATGGTGTTCATGTGTGCTTCTTGTGTGTGATGATCTGTTCTATTTTACTACTCTTGTTTACTGTTCATATGGTTAATAATGTTCTGATGCACTCATTAAGGATCAACTAACTGAATCATAAGTTTACTAGATATATGCTTGTTGCATTACACACAGTTGCGTATGCACGCGGTTTTCATTAACTAAAGTAGTGTATATGAATCTTAACATGGAAATGAAAAAGTTATATTGATTTGATAATACTGATTCACCCCCCTTCTCAGTATTATTTCTAACAGGCATATGCATGACATCATCTCATAGGTCGTATATCGAAATTCATAGTTCTCGTAACTCCTGTGTAATTTCTTTATGAAAACGTTCCAATGAAAAGAGCTTCTGATGTTGAGTGGCACATGGTCAAGGTAGGTCCAAAGAAGCAAGAGCAGAGAGAGGGCTTAGCACCTAAGTACTGTGATGCCACAAGGGAAGCATTTTAGAGGTTGAAACTTTGGAACTCCATAAATTGTTTTGGAGAAAATTTATGATGAAAGGGGCTCCGATATTGGTGGCACTTAGTTATGGAATTATAAAAGAACCAAAGGAGAGAGAGAATACATAGTGAGATAGGCCCTCGGTAGGAGCCTAAAGGCCTTAGCACATTAATGTTATGCCACTGGTCCCAACACTCGGTCCTATAGAGGAAATGTGATAAAGGGATAAACAGAGGGAGCTAAAAACCAATAGGGACTTTGCGATTTCGTAAGGTAATTTCAATAGAAGTTATGATATCTAGGGGATCTGATATAACACTACAGTGGTATATGAAGTAGTCATTCATAGCTTCGAGTTCCATGATGGAATAACAAGAAAGGCCAAGTAAAAGGGACCAAAGAGAGATCGAAGTATTTCAATTTTGTAACAGTGTTTTAATAAAAGTTATGAGATATGAGAGCTTTGATATTTTGATACAAAGGAGTCTAAAGCCACAGGTCATAGGCAGTAGCCCTATGGTGGAAAAGAGGCTAAGCATTGGCATAAGAAGGGGCTAAAGGCATCAAAACTCTATGATATCATAACGTCTCACTTAATAAAGTTACAATACATTAACGCTTTGATATTTCAGTACAAATGTGTATTGAAGGTTGGATAGGTCGGCAACTGGAGAATAAATGCATGTAGAAAGTTGTTGTCAATGGAATAAATAACGACTATCAAAGATCATTAGGTCAAGGTAGCAAAGACCACGATGTGAAGAAAAGAGTACTGAGGCCTATCCCAAAGTTGAAATAAATCCATCCCTAATATTCCCATGCACACCTTATAGAAATAAATGAAGAACAAAGAATCCATGATGAAGTGAAGTCAAGCTCTATGAGCCATGAAGAAGTACGACGAGTCTCATTGGAGTATGCAGGTGGGCTAAGATTAATTTCCCAACATGGAAAATCACATAGGGAAATTGTGAAGTGAATGAAGCCCATTCTCATGTTTTAATGCAGTGGCATAATTTGTAAAAATGGATGCAACAGAAGAATGGAGTGCCATGTTAGGAGTACAAACCTCAAGCAATGTGGATGTCAATAGAGACAACAATGAGCCCAGTGCAACATAAGTGTTATAGGCCATTTTGTCACATCCAATCAATAGGCCTCCTAATGGGATCAATCAACATCATATTCCCCATTGTCATCATATTGCACAAAGCCCTAAGCATGGCTCTTTCATTCCCCAAATTTTCTACCTAAAATCGCATCATCTGAGCCAGTTTTAGGACCAACGCTCCTTGGCCTCTTGTTTGACAATGTTCATTTACAAGTTTCTCCATTGTGGCCTGTGTTGATCACCTACAGGTTGCTCCCCTTTTCACCTGTGTTGGTTCTATAAATTCAGGAAAATGAAAGAAATTTCGGAAGCCTCCTCTTCCAAAAGCTTCCAAAATTTGTTACAACCATTTACCTCAGATAAAACATCCAAATCATATCCTACCCTACTTTGGAGTTTCCAACCCTTATCCTATATCCCATCCTCCCCTCAAAGGTGGATCTAAAACCTTAGATTGGTAATTGGATAAGAACTCCCAACTTACCCCACTCCTCTATAGATTTACATCCTTCCATATGCAAGAGGTTGGATTTTGGAGAGTGATTTTACCCTTATGCTACTATGGTGAGAGGCTTCATTTCTTGCATTTAGGGTGATTGGAGGAGAACATTGTGACAAGGAAAGGACAAGTCAGCCTTGGAGGAGCTCTTCTACAATATCAACAACTATTTATGGTTATAAAATCCTTCCATTTATATTAATGAAAATAATTCTCTATTTTCCTATATGTGATGTTGTTATTTCATGATTTCAATACCATGTTGATTTGTTGAATAAAGTATCTAGATGATATTGCATAGATCTCGTAGTTTCTTGGCTTGTGTTATTTGACTATGTAGGTTCTAATTTTGGCAATCATAGATAGAATTGGAGCATTCAAGCTAAAAAGGGAGCGAAGCCTGCTATAGATTCTAGGTAGGCTTCATACTGTCATCTATTTACTTTAAGGAAAGTATTGGGTTCCTTGTCTCTTTGTTGTTCTAGGTTAGACACCAAACTTAGAGGAGATACATTTATCCGTAATCATAAATATCATATAAAAATAAGAACAAAAATTAGGATTTCCATTGAGTGAAAATAAAGAAATTTGCCCAAATTTTGGACTGGAGTAGAGTGTTGTAGAGAGCCAATGCAGTAGAAGGACGAGAGAAGAGAATATGTGGTTGTGAGTAGAGGATAGGGTGTTGTTGTGTGAGGCCGAGAGAGCCTATGGAAAAGTAGAGAACTGAGAGTGGAAGTATGATACTGCAGTGAAACATAATGGTATTTATCTATATATACAATTTAATTTGTTTTTAGTTTGAAAATTGCATGAAAGTTAGAACAATGGCTAGAGAAGGTGGTGGCCTACATTCGTAAGAGGTTGGTGCCTCTTGGAAAGTAGGTGCTTGCTATCTCAAGGGGTTCGGTGCCTCATATGAGTGGGTGCTCATAAAAAATTTGATGTAAGTAAGTAGGTGCTTAATTTACATCATAATACCAAATAGATTCGTGGTTTTTAACCTTTGGGTTTTTACGTAAAAATACCTATGTCAATATGTGTTTCTTCTCATGTGATGGATTTTATGTACATGCGAATGTCGTATCTTGTTGATCATCTGTAATGTGTAAGAAATCTCTCACATTTAACTAACCATAGTGAAAAGAGTTAAAGAATTATACTAAAAATTGAAAGAACTTCAATGTTACTAATTCAACCACCTGCTCTTACTAATTCCTTATTCCAACACCTTATTCCTTCCAATTTGGCACTATAGAAACACTAGAAAACCTTTAAATGCCTCTTCCTCAAGTTATCTACCACTCCCTCTCTCGGATTCTTGATTTATGGCTCGAACTGCACCCTTTCTAAATCACTGTATTTGGCTAGCTCAATCTACCTTGGCTAACTCACTCTTCATCTTGTGTCATTCTCCATCCCAACGACTTGATCTTATAATCTCTCACTAGAGAATCAACGACCAAGATCTAATCATGATTGATGGCTAAGATCATCTTAGACTTAATCAAAGTCATTTTCTAGAAGTATTTAGAGCATAATTCAATCTCCTCAATTAAGGGTAGCTCGATCTTCCTTGATCACGTTGATCACTCTGATGCTTTCCTAAATCCTTCAACCTAATCTTCTAATATCTTGTTGAGATTTAAATGACCATTATTTAATCTCCATCGATGACTAATATCAATTAGACGTCATCAATAGATATCTCTAGAGAAATATCAAACATCCTTAATTAATTATCTTTAATTTACCACATTTCTTAAGTTAGGAAATATTTTGAATATGTCAAATTAATTTAATTAAGGTGTTTCCCATGCTTATCTCATGAAACCTTTGTTGGGTTTTGGATATCTCGTGTTCCTTGGACTCTTAGACATAAATCAAGACTATACACTTATTCGATGCTATCATATTATCCAAAAACTAACACAACCTATTGTTTAAGCCCTTTTCCTCATGACAACTATGCATTCACATCCTTGATTTTTGTGACTTAACCTCTCTTCCACTGATGGAATTGAGCCTTCCCCTTTTCACATATTACCCATTGCAATTGTGATGAAGTCTTCCCTCATGACTAATTATTTCCCTCAGTTGAAATCTGTCTCGACAGATTTTGATTGAGTATCCCCCTTTATCACAAACTACCTTCGTAGATCGCAACTAAACCTTTGGTCATGTCATTTTCCCTAATCACATGTTATCTCTATAATTTGCGGCCAAGTTTTCCCTTATTTAAAATTTCTCTAAAATTTTGTGACTAAGCCTTCCCATCGCTTAGTGTTTCCCTTATCACATTTTATCTCTATAGTCTGTGACTAAGGCTTATCACATTATAATTTCACAGTCTAAGACATATAAACGATTAATGATTTTTGTAGTGTTTTTCCAAAATTTTTGTATTGTAATGAATATATTTGAAATGTTCGTTATGGTGATTTGATTGTTTCCATGTCCCCTTATCAACATAATATATGCCTCCACCAACCAGTAAAAGGTGTGGAAAGGAGATATTAGAAAGCAATATTCAAGGGCTTGTGGAAATTCCCTATGTCAAAATGCCCATCGATGTAGACACTGGTTGTTATGTAGAAATATTAGTACCCATGACTTGGGTATAAAAATATCAAGCATTCTCTAGGAAAGAGGTTCTTGAGGAAGAGGGGGATTGTAAAGTATATATTAATATAAAAATGACGTTGTTTCATAAGATAACAACTCGTGCGCCCGTTCTACCATGCACTGAAACTATTGAATGGATCATTCAACAAATCAATGAGAAATATCAAATGATAAAATATATCCATGGTGTCACAATAAAAACATTCACATCATCTAGTATTTTTTATTATAAGATAAAAAGACACTGCTTGGTTCATAGTGAAAATTGGTATTGTAGCTTCTCTAAGCCAACTAGGGACATCCTTAAATCTTGGTGGCAACAACCTAGCAAGTTCAGGTGTTGGACTAGCGAAATTTATAGAACTAAGATGTTAAGAAAAGCCTATCAAATGTTGGCAGTCGTGTGTTGTAGTATTTATGGAGACCAAACATACAATTCTTTGAGGATGACTAGATGCTCATGACATAAGCTTGCACTGAAAAACTATTTTCAATTCGGAAGACATCAAGGAATCATCAATCCAGGGAATATTAAAAGAGCAAAGAAAGTCTCTAGAGTAGGGTAGAAAAAATTCCATATGGCATCATACTTGTTGGATGCCATATGCGTGAGATGTGAATTTGAGGCACTAGGTTGGAAGGGAGCTTTGCTACAATGATCCCACCCATTCACATTTACTGTAAACACTTGTGGGACACATGATATAGGGGGATGTATGACCTCATTATTGAGCATTTTATTTCCTCGATACACCATAAGATCTTTAATGCAGAGCCACCTTGCATGTCAAATAGGGAAAGGATGTTGTTACAGGATATGGTTGATTGGTTTACTCTTGAATATGCAATGTACATAAGAGTATGTGGAGCATATAAGCCTCCTAATCAATTTTCTCAATTCATCACTGGAAAAATATTGTTGCAAGAAGTAGCATATCAACATAATATGGGATTGATCAACACAATGGTAAAACTGAAGAAAGATATATGGCCTAGTTTTCCATTGTGTATAGGAACTTATTGTATGAAAAATTTGAAGAGGAAGAAGAAGAAGCAAAGGAATTATAACATTTCAAGTTTGGTGAACTTAGCTTCCATAGATATGACTCAAGAAGCACTACCACCCAACACTCTATACCTCAGATATGGTTGGTCATATACTCCGACTATAGAAGTAGATGAAGATAAAGTGAAAAACTTCTTCAATGCTACTAAATCATTTGAGGAAACCCTAGGAATAACTAGAGAGAGAATAAGAATAACCTTCTCAAAGTATACATACAAAAGGGAAGAAAGTTGCATTAAAGAGGAAGCAAGAACAAGAATTTGCAAAGAAAGAAAAATTGAAGAAACAAAAGGTTGAACAAGAAGAGAAGAGGTGAGAAGAAGAGGAAGAAGCCAACTAGAAAGTCAAGGAAGGGATAGCAAAAAAGAAAGAAAAGTATGAAGAAGGTAAAAGGAAATGCGAGGAGGAGGAAGCAAAGTGAAAATAAGAAGAAGAAAAGAAAAAGTGAGAGGTATAAATAAAGTGAAAGATACAAGTTTCCAGGAAGGAAAGGGGAGAGGAAACATAAATAAAAGAAGAGCAGGAGATGGGGAAAAGGAAGAAGAAGAAAAGGGAAAAACAAGAAGAAGAAATAAATAAGAGGGAAGAAGAAGAATTAACGAGGAAACTTGAGGAAGAAAGGATTGTGAAAGAGCTAGCAAAAAAGGAGGCAGAAGACGTCAGGATATATGAGCTAGAACAAGAGGAAGTAAAGATTATATTTCCTAATATAGATGTCACTCTTCCAACACTTATCACTAGTGGGAACCTCTTGGAGGAATGGGGGTCACGTTTGAAGAAGAAGACAAAGTATTGGATCTCTCAAGTTTAGATTTGATTAGTTCAAGAACAAAATATATCAAGAGAGGTTGAAGTGCCTAGCAAGAAAACCAAGAATGCTAATATCAGTCACTATGGAGAGGCACATAGTAATGGACAACACGGTAAATGTCATAGTGATATCTTCCATTGGATTGACATTCTTCATTGATACAGTAAATGCGTTAAAAGAGAACTTGTCTAATTCATAATAGGAGGTTGATAAAATATGTGCAAAAATCCAAACTCCATCACCTACAAGTTCCGACAAAGAATATTTCCAAGAAGTAATATTAGAAGAAATTAACATATTGGAAGAAGTCATGAAACAATTTTATGGTGAATGGTTATCCTCCATAATGTAATGTCTTCGCTGTCAGATATGCAAGGAGAAATAAAGAGAAGGGGATTTTTGATAAAATAGGTTTTCATGACTGTAGATCTCATATATGAATGGGGTATGGAACATTCATATGCACCAATAGAACTACCAACAAATGATAAGATGTGTTGACACCTAATCCGAAATGGATGGGTGAATTGGACAGTCATCAAGAAGATGAACTGATTCGTCATGTTTGTGTATATAAATGTGTATTAGCTAATGAATAAGACATCAGTTTTTCTCTCGCTCATTCTGGAGTTACCCTGGTCTGACATGGTATCAGAGCACAGGTCCCAGAAATAGTTGTAACTCCTACTGTCCTGAGATTTGCTCAGTCTTGAGCGCTACTCTGACATTGACTGCACTATAAGCGTTTTTTTTCAACACACGCTGCCTGAAGGAGGTCGGAGAATAATAACGCTGTCTGTTGCCCCGTCTGTTACGCCACACCTGGGGACAAGGTATGTAACGTTTGAAGGTCTGCGTGTTACCTGCAATAAGAAATGGTCTCAATATTTTATTTGTCTGCCTTCCCATAATACACTGACCGCAAGTCTGCCATGAGTCTGGTGCCTCCACGCAAGTTTGCCATGAGTCTGCCATGATGATCATCATCTCTGCAGCGTTTTTTTTGTCCCATTTTTCATACAGCTCGGCTAATCGGAATTACCCTGTCTAGCCCGAAGTCGGAGAATAATATGAAACACTCAGCTGCTATGTGATTTCAAATTTTTTTCCCTTCCAAAATCCTGGACAATATCCAAACTCGTTTTTTTGTTTTGAGCACCGCATTGATGTTTGAAAAACTATTGGGATCAGCTGAGAATCAAGATACTCTGTAACTTATCTGAATGGTTCTGCCAAATTCTGGGCTTCTTTGAATGCAAGTTTAGCAGACCAAATTCCTGGCGCCATTGTTACAACTATTGGAATGGCAAAACATAGTTGTATTGCCTGGTGTGTCAGTGACACAACTGCAGCTCCCCGCTTGTGGCCATTGTTGCAATGTTGGTTGGCTGTTTGAGTTATTGTTCTTAATGTTGGTTACCACATATTTCTTTCGACAACAATATATATTACAGTGAAGCGCTCAAACATTTTTGTAGCAGAATTTTGAATATGGCCTGATATATATTATAGCAGAATTTTGAAGTGTAGCAGAATTTTGAATAGCCTGATATATGGTGATTTAAAGCAGAGATAAATATGGTGATAACAGAATTTTGAATATGGCCTGATTTTGAATATGGAATGATTTTGAATATAAATATGGTGATATATATGGTGATATAAAGCAGAATTTTAAATGATTTTTTTCTCCATATCAAAATCATTTTAAAAGTAGAGATATATATGGTGATATATGTAGCAGAATTTTTCTCCATATCAAAATCATTTTTTAAAGCAGCGGAAGTTTTTTAAGAGAAATTTTTTTTCGCCATCAGAAGTATATATCAGCAAAAGTTTTTTATATCAGCAGAAGTAACCTTTTATAGAATGCATTCAATCATCTCTATGATAGGAATAGTTCTCACTGGCAAGGAGAACTATCCTAACTGGTCCCGGTGGTACAACACACCCTCATTTTCAATGAGCTGTGGAAAGGAGTGTGTGTCGTAGAAGGAGACAGTGACCCAGAAAAGCCTACATCAGACAAAGAGC
>APFE031730488.1:232349-245821 GCA_000404065.3 Pinus taeda | reverse complement strand
GTGATTCCCCCATTACTATTATCATTGTATCCCTTATTGTTATTATTGTGCCCCTATTGTCCCCATATTGTTATTAGTATGCCCCATAGAAACCCACTATTGTTATTTTTGTGCCCTTATGTTATTACTGTTATGTGGGTTTGATTATATTGTGACCCCTTAGACTCCTATATATAGAAGGGAGGTTTAGTAATTTGTATCATCCAAGAATTGTTCATTTGTGTAATGTAAAGGAGTTTGCCCCCTCAAAGAGGATGAATTCTAAGGCATTCATCCATCTTTTCTATCTTTTTGTGAGCTGGTTTCCTAACATTGTGGCTGAAGCAGAAACCCTAGTTACAGGGATTGTTGCAAGGGGAACTATATCCATTGGAGTTTGGGCTCTTTTGACAACTTCCTCTTTCTCCTTGACCAGTTTCTCCATCTGCTCTTCCATTTGTTTTATTTGCAGATTTTGTTCCATGATGAGCTTCATCATGTCAAACTTCTAAGTTTTAGTTTCTTCAATCTCTTTAGCCATCGGGTCCTCAGAAGATGGTAGTTTGAGCTGCTTCCTTAATGCTGAAAGCTCAACATTTTTATTCTTCACAAGTTCTTCTGCAACATTTATGTTGGAGGGATCATATCCCATCTTCAGCACCATATCTTCTAAATATTTGATCTTTGTGTCCTTTGCCAATGAGGAGACTTTCTCCAAATTGAGCTATGACTGTGTGTTTGCTAAGGTATTCTGCAATTTTGACAAACTCATTGTAGTATGAGTTATAGTAGAAGAAATCATCTATCCAGTTTGTTTGTGCATCTCAATTTGATCAATTGGATGCACATCCTTTACATTAAATTCAAAAGAGGTCTACTTCTGATAATATGCAACAGTCCTAGGCTGTGGAATCTGAGCCTGCAGAAAAGCCATCTGCATTTTACCCTTCTTAGAGTCAAAGACTGAAAGAAGTCTGGCCTAAGAGCTGGAGGAATGTTTCCAAAACTGTGTGGTGTTCCACTTCAACTCTTCATTCTTTTTTTTGATCTCACTGAAAACATGAAAGATGTCCTCCTCCTTGTCCTTTTGAATGCTTTCACTAGTCTGAATTACTTGCTGTTCATGAGAAGTAGTGGAATGAGTTGGGGATTGGGTAGACTGTCCACCATACTGTGTATAGAGCATAGTCTCTCCAAGTCCATCAAATATGGTTTTCTGAGATGCATGTGTTGCACCAACAGTCACAGAGATCTTAGGTCTATTTTTCCTATGGACAATGCTAAAGCCCTGGCTTGATGCTTTAGTTGTAAGGGATGACAATTCTTTCCTTGCTCCTTTAGCTGTCTTTTCCTGTGCAAGTGGAGTTTGTACATTTGAGGTAGAAACTGCCTGCTCTTCAGCTTCTTGGAGGGTGTTCTTCGTCCACTCCAACTGATTTTTGTATTGTTCTATTTCTACCCTAGCTGTGTGGTGATATGTAGTAAACTTGTTCTCCACCCTGAGTTTAGAAATCACTCCCATTGGATCATAAGACCAAGTGAAACTGAGACCAAAATTCATTTCCTTTAGTAACCTATCTGCTTCTTCTCTTGTTTCTCTGGTATTGCAGATGAATGGACCAACCTAAGCTTTTAGCTTGAATTGACATTTTTTCTTTGCTGCCACAAAGTGTACTTCATCTGCATTTTAACATTTGCCTAATATATTCTAGTGCAAAGATTCTGATGGGGAGGTACTTGGGAAGTTTGTAGGGTGGAAGATCACAACCATAAACCCTAATTTTTGTGTAGTTTTGGTAAAGATACCAATCTCCTGTTGTGGCTTGGTCGACCAGCTGCAATACTTTGACAATCTCATCACCGATTCTTGGTACTAGAGTGCTGCTCATAAAACTGATAGCTGGATGAATAAACAATTCTATGAACTGTTTATAAGTAAACTCTTCTTTCTCCTTCATTCCCATCGTAGTCCAAAAGATCACTGATTGCTGGTTGCCTTCCTCATCTAGCTTCTGTAAGGTAAATGAAAATTTGTCTCCCTGAAAATATATGAAAAGGTATACAAGTACTGAAGCATACTTGAATGCTTCTTCAGTGTTAAACTGGACAAATTGCTCATGTATGGCTTCAGCTAGGAATTGGTTGAAATTATAAATAATAGTGGGTTTGGAATCAACAGAAAAGATAGATAAGAAACCTAGGATGGCATCATTAACATATTGATTAGAGCTATAACCAAGCAGATAGGACAAAATAGTGGTGATTTGCTTGGTTCTATCAGGGAACATGGATGAGTCATAAGGAGGGTTTATTTTAGGCAAAGGATTATCAATGGCTAGGAAAAGTTCAAGAGTTTGTGATCTTTTAGTAAAATCTAGTTTCTGATAGGCTTCTATTAGGCTTTCATGGGAAAAATGATGGGTTGGTGTAGTAGTAGGGGCCTACAACATCTTTTCAATGGACTCAACATTGATTAAACAAAGGATTTCTCCTGTGGGTGAAATGATTTCTCTTTGGCTGGGATCTTACGATTCATGGCATTTCCTGACAAATTCAGGTGCTTTATGTATCTGAGGGAAAATGTAGTGGGGAAGGAGGGAGTCCCAAAGTCCTATTTCATCAGTCTGATCAATTAATTGATCTTCCATCCAACAATAAATTTCATATAAATCAAATTGAGAAGAAGTCTCAATGATTTTACAATCCCATTTGACCAGGGGGGTATGGTGGAAGTCAACCTATGGATGTACAAGAGGATTTGGGATTTTTGCAACTTCTTTTCCCTCAGGAGGCATTTTATCAAATGAATTTGCAGACTGAAAATGATAGAAATGGAGAATTGGTTTGAAACAGAGTCATCACAGTAAAAAAATTATAACTGAAAAAGAGACAAGTGGAACTGGATGTCGACTTTCTTCTAAACAAGACAAAATAATTTCTTAAGTGTTAGACCGTCTTTGAGCTGTAAGGAGGAAATCTTGAATGATCAATTTAGTTACAAAAATGAACTGTGTAATGGATTTGATGGAGGAACATGGCTTTTAATGGAAAATTTGGTGTGGAGCTATTGAATGAACGGTTAAATCTACATTAATTATCCAACGGGATTAATTAATGGGTCTTTGGGACATAAATTTGCGGGAGTTATGGATTGAATGAATAATGGATAGGCGACAATTGATTGGATGGAGGAAGTGACATGGAGTGGATGTGGATGGCGACATGGAGCGACGGTAAATGGTCACACATAAATTGCGTTGGGGGGAAACTTGAGGCAGTAAGTCGTTTTGGGATTTTAAGTCTCGAAAGACTAAAATGAGGCTAAGGTGGTTTAAGGTGGTGGTTTCGAAAACTGCCCACTTCGAATCCCCCCGTCGATAAAGTTCGAACGACAAATGAGGGACGAGGAGGGATGTGGGCCACAGGATCTCGGGGGAGCATGCAAGATGAAAGGTAAGGTGGAAGACATTTAACATGTGAGGCAGAAGTGATGATGGGGTCACGATTTTGACAATGTGACAATTTGGTGTTATGGCGAATGAATGTTTGAATTTAGGATATCACAAAATACATTGGTACTTAGAATACATAGTTAATTTAAAATGAAACATTGTATGGAAGCATTATCCAATGTTACAACTTAGGATAAAATCCTTTCATGCTCCAATAATTTCTCATATGTCAACCTACCCTTTATACTCCTAACATTTTCGTTTATTCATACGAGTGCATTTAGGCTAGCAACTCAATATTTCCTTTTAATGACTAATCTACCTCTATCCCTTATTTTCTACATTGGCTCAGATTAAATTGTTGAGCCAATTTTATTTGCTACCTATTGACAAACAATTTAAATCAAATCCAATCATGATTAAACTGTACAATTGGATTATATGAACTAGTGTGGCATTTAAACAATCTGCACACAATTTTTTTTTATCAAAACTAAACTATACTAAGAGTAGTGGCATTTTAATTTGCAACACTTTCAGAGTTTATTATTTTTTTCTTTTCATTCTAAGTAAACATTTTATTTTTGCCTCCATTTTTTAGGGCATCTATTCTATCATTTTATTTGATATGGAATCATTCATAAAAATATCCCTAACATTTTTTATTTAATATTTTTTTTGTCCATATCATAACTTAACGTTTTTTGAAATATATTTTCATTTTTTGACTAATTGATACTAACTTACCAAAACCAAAAAAAATGCTACAACATCGGTTCCAATTGGAGACTACTTTCTCCTGTAGAATTCAGAGAACCTACAGATCCATGTGCCTTGTCCTCGGGTTATGGAGTCTTTTCTGTAAAAAAATCACACTGACAGCTTGAAAAGTAAAATAAACCGGAGTTTTTACAATGATAGTAATGAAATCTACTTCAACTTCTCAATACTTAATGTAATGTTTGAGAAACCTTCCATTAACAGGGTAAGTGGAATATAGTCCCTCAAGATTTTGAAGCACAAAAGTGTTGTTTCCCTTTACTTCAGCAATAGCTAAAAGTCCAAACCACAGGTTATCAAACTTGCCATGTTTTCCTTTATCTTCTTTTCTGGAATCCCATCTTAGAACTAGATCACCCTCTTGAAGTTCCTTTCGCTGGATTTTCTGTCAAACAGGCTCTTCATCTTATTCTGATACTTTTTCAATTTATATTGAACTTCATCTCTATTTTAATTTAGTTCAATAATTTGATTTATTCTCCTTGAAAAATCATCAAGTTCATCAGTTGAATCCTACAGGAATTTTAAAACAGGGAAGGCCAAGTTGGTAGGGAAGATTGCATCATAGACTAGATGAAAAGGAGACTTTCTAGTAGACCTCTTTGGGGTAATCCTGTTTTCCCAGACTGCATAAATTAGATGAGAATCCCAACTCTTTTTATGATCTGCTAAAGCCTTTTTGATCACCTTTACCAAAATTTTATTTGAGGATTCTGCAAGACCATTACCTTAAGGGTAATAAGGAGTTGAATGATGTAACACAATCTGATATTTCTGGAAAAACTCAATCATTTTAACATTGGAAAATGCTGTTGCATTATCAATAACAATTTGTGTTAGGCAACCAAACCTAGATAAGGCATTTTCTTCAATGAATTTAATTACTACTGAATTAGTAGCATTTCTTATTGGAATTGCTTTCACCCATTTGGTAAAATAGTTTGTTACAATGAGAATTCATCTATGCTAATTGCTTGAAGTAGGATGAATTTCTCCAATAAAATCTAGTCCCCATTGGAGAAAAGGTGTTGAGACTATTGTTGGGATTAGTGGAAGAACTGCTAGTTTTTGCCTACCAGTAAACATCTGACAAGGGACACAACTTCTGATCTTTGATCCTAATTGTAAGAACAACGTGGGCCAATAAAATCCTACCCTAAATATCTTATATGCTATTGCTCTCCAAGCATAATGTCCTCCACAAGATCCTGTGTGAAACTGATGAATGATTCCTCCAGTTTCAGATTTTGTCAAACATAATAACATGATATTTAGTGGGTCCTTCCAGTAAAGATTTGCATTTATGATACAATATTTGACTGCCTTCAATTTGAAAGCTTTACATTGACTTTTGGAAAATGATGTTGGAAATTCAAAATGAATCAAGAGATTTACAATATCTTGTCATACCAATTTGAAGAAAGAAATTTTTTATCAATGTGTAGAGAGATGGCCTGATCTGAAGGTAAAGGTTCTTGTGTATTCTTTTCTTCAGGATAGTGAGGAGGTTCTTGTGGATTCTCTTCATTCAAATTTTGGGAAGGTCCTTGTGGATTCTCCCCTTTTGCATGAACATAAGGTTCTTGTGGATTCTCCCTTTTTGAACTTTGAGGAGGTTCTTGTGGATTCTCCCCTTGTATTTCCAAAACAAAGTTGATGCCAAGCACTTTATAGTTTGATTCAGCTAGAAGCTTAGCTAATCCTTGACCCTTTACTAGCTTAGTAGTTTTGACAGTTAGATCAAACTCTAGTATTTGAGTGATCCATCTACCTCTCTTACCATCAGTGCCAGGTTGGGTTAAAACAATCTTCATAGCACTGTTAGGAACATAAGTAATAATAGGTGAATGTAGGACATACATCTTGAATGATTTCAGGGCTTGTATAAGGGCATAGGCTTGCTTCTCAATTATTTCATACTTAAGCTCAAAATCTCTCATAACCTTACTGAAAAAGGCTATAGGTTGGTCATGGGAATCTCTATTCTTTTGTAATAAAACAACAACAAGGGTTGTTTTAGAGGCAAAGAAAAATATACTAAATGGCTTGGTACAATCAGGACTAGCCAGGGTTGGAGCTTCAGAGATAGCTTTCTTGATTTGGTCAAATGCATACCTGGAAGAGACAATCCATGTAACTTCATGATCCTTTTAGAGCATATCAGTTATGTCTTTCACAATTTCAACATAATTTGGGATGAACCTCCTTAAAAAATTAATTTTGCCTAGAAAAGCTTGGATCTCCTTCTTGTTTCTAGGTAATGACAATGTTTTTATTGCAGAAACACATTTGGGATCAATCACCACTCCTTCTTTTGAGATTATATGGCCTAACATCTTTCCTTCTTTGATAGCAAAAAGAGACTTTTTAGGATTGAGGGATATTCCAAATTTCCTATACCTGTCAAAAACCTTCATTAAGTGCTTTAGATGTTTCTGATCAGAATTAGAAAAAACAGTTATGTCATCAAGATAAATGACTACAAATTTGTTTACTTGTGCCACAAAAGATATGTCCATAGCTCTTTGAAAAGTTGCTCCAGCATTGGACAAGCCAAAGGGCATTATATAGTACATAAATGTACCCCAGGGTGTAGTAAAAGCTGTCTTCTCTCTGTCTACTGCATCAACATTTATCTAATTGCAACCTGAAAAACCATCAAGCATGGAAAGTCTTTGTGCTCCTGAAACCATCTGAAGTAATTGATCCATTTTGGGTAAAGGATAGCTATCTTTTAATGATTCTTTGTTAAAATTTCTAAAGTATACACAAAGTCTGATTTCTCCATTCTTCTTTCTGACAGGGACTAAATTAGGAACCCAATTAGAATATCTAAGAGGGAGGATAATTTGGGCATCTAGCATTTTCTTAATTTCCTTTTTTACAGTTAGTAGAAGTGCTGGATTAATCCTCCTAAGTTTCTGTTGACAAGGTTTTGCTTCTAGTTTTAAAGGAATCTTATGCTGTATTAATGATGTATCATAAGTTTTTAGATCATCATAGTTCCATGCAAAAACATCCTTGTATTTTTCAAATAACTTACGGTATTCAGCTTTAATTTTGGGATCTAAGAATGCACCAATTTTGAGGCTCCTAATGTCATCATTTGTTCCAATGTTTACTTCCTCTATGTCATATTGTGGAGAAATTGACTGTGGGTTTCTGTGGACATCATTTTGATCAAACAATTTTTCTAAACGAATGAGTCCTTTGGGAATGAAATTGTTAGACAGCTGAATGATATCATGATTGCCAATTTTTGAGTTGAAATCTGACTTATCATTTTCATTTGAATTCTCAATTGTTTCTGTTGTATTTTCATCAATTTGTAGAACTGAAAATTCATCTATAACTTGCAAAAAATATTTTAACTTCTCTTCATCTTCAAATATCTACCAATATTTTAGGTTATCTGGGATGGATGGCCTGTATTTGACTTGTATTTGATAGAGAACATAGTTTGATCAGGGATTTTGAATGAACTAGCATAAACAACTAGGGAATCTGCATGAATATTCTAATCCCTTGGGATATAAGTCAAATTAAACGCATTGAAAAAATTTTCAACTGAATCTCAAACCTCATTTCAGTAAGATCTAAGCCGAGGATGTTTTGTTTGGCAAAGATTTCTTACTTGTTTAACAATGAGCTCTGAGTTAATGAAAGCACTCAAATTTTGAACCTTTAAGCTCTTGGCTAATTGCACTCCTAAAAGGAAAGCTTCATATTCAACCACGTTATTTGTAACTTCAAAATCAAGTTTGCATGATTGTGTAATATTTTCTTTTTCCGGCGAGATTAAAACTATCCAGCTCTTGCTCCATCTTTTGTACAAGAACCATAAAAGAATAACTTCTAGACATCAGTCTGATTTGGTACAGGTCTTTCCATTACATCTTCAATTTTTACTTGAGTCTCATATGTTTGGTTTGAAGAAAGTTGGAAACAACCAAAATCTTGATCAATTGCATATATGGGATGGTTTCTTGGTTGATTTGTTTTGCAAACAATGTGCACAAATCTCACCTCTCTATACAACCTTAGTTGCTCTCCCCCAAAAATTGGAATAGTGGCATAAGACATGTCCTATGAAGAGTTCCCCCTAATTTGGCACAACAAGACCTTGAAAGGATCATTCCAAATTTAGGAGGGATATCTGTGACAACTGTATCTAACATTACACTTTTTATTGGGATTTGGGAGAGTGACTACTAAATTCTTAATCAATCCTAGACAAGGCACCCTTTTGGAATCGAAGGTGTACAAATCATGATAGGATCTAGTTATGTCAAGATTTAAATGATCCATGATAGTTTTTGGCATAAGATTATGTGATGCTCCAGAATCAAGCATACAATTGTATAACATAGAATCATTTGTTTTAAGAGTCACATAGAAAGGGGGTATTATTTCATCTACCATATCTAATCTAGGACCAAAAACCACTACTAGTTTTTCATCTTGAAGACTAAGGATATCACTTTCAGCATCAACTGAGGTGTTTTGTATCCATTTGGAGACTTGATTTTTATATCCAGGGTTTTTAGAAAGTTTTGAAAGTGGTATAGGGATTTTAACTATTTTTAACTCCTTTTCAACATTAAATGCAATTAAAACAATTTTTTCAATTTGAGTAGCATCAGTTGACTGATTTAATGGCCGAATAATAGTTGTTTGAGTTTCAATAGCTTTGGTACGAGGTTCAATTGTTGGAGGTTCCTTAGGGGGTTTTCCAGGACTAGGTCTAGGCCTAAGATCACATCTTTTTAGTTCTACAATTAGGAATTCACAAAAGGCATGGTATTTGGAAGCTTGTGAGGAGTTTTGATCTTGTTGAACCTTCTTTTGTTGTGAGAGAGGAATAATAGCAGTTTGACCAAAATAGGTATCCATATTATTAATATCTTCAGTTATAGTCATAATATTGTCATCAGGCTGTTGGATCATCTATAAATAAAGGTGTTGGAACCTATTGATGATTACTAGGCCTTTGAAGAATTTGTAATGGTGGATTTCTTTTGTATTGACCTTGATTTTTATTTTGGGGTTGAGTGACCGTTTGTTGAACTGTTCTGGGTTGAGTCTCAATCTTGGAAATTCTATTGGACAGATTTCTTGGAATTGAAGTTATTTCATCTATTTTAGAGTCTTCATTTTTAGTCTTAGAGGAAGTTGAGGCTTCTTGACTTGATTTAATTTTTCTTTGGTATTTTTCCTCTTTAGATTTTAAAGTGGTTGAGGCAAACCTATTTGCTTCCACCTCTATAGCATTAGTTTGCCTATCTTTAAGAGTCCTTGAAGTTCTTTCTCTTAACATCGCATCAAAATCATCTTCAAAAGCTTTTGAAAACCTAGATTTAGTTGCTGCTACAGGTGGTTGATAAAGTTTGTTTAACCTTTTCAGAAAATCAAAGACATGTTCACCAAATTTTCTTTTAAGTTCTTCAAACTCAGTTGAAAAGTAAATATCATCTTTCTTCACTCCCCATTGATTTTGAATATATTTGTTAATTCTTGCCAATTTCTAATGGAATTTGCAGGTAACTGCCTAAAGCAAGTCCTCACATTTCCCTCAAGGGACTGAACAAACAACCTCATGTAAACATTTTCTTGTTATATGTTCATGTTATCTGCAAAGTCTCGAAAGGCTTGAAGGTGATCCTCAACTGAGGGACCTGTTTGTCCATTATATCTAGGAAAGTGCTTTAAATATCCATTAGGGAAAGCATCAAGGACTGGAGGTAAAACTAAAGTTGCATATCTTTCTTGTACAATGGGTTGAAATGCCATGGCAGAGGATTATGAGTGAGATATTTGTGAAGATGATGATAAGGAAGAGGGAGATGGTGAAAGAGGGGGAGAACTAGTATGTGGGGGTGAAGAAGGAGGAGATAAATAAGGTGGAGACTTCTTGAATGATTTTAAAGGAGTTTTAATCACCAACTTGTGGACCTGAGAATGAATATCCTCTTCAATTTCAAAGAGTGGATTTGAATATATAGCAAAGGACTCTTCAAGTTGTTTAGAAGCAGAAGATTCTGGTGGTTCAGAGGTGGAATGAAATGAATAAATGGTGGGGGAAATAAAGTCTGTAGGTTTGTATTCAGGTAGATGAACACCCAAGTTAGACTCAGATTTAGGTGATCCCGGTGGAAGTGGGGGTTCTAGATGAGATTCAAGTGAATGAATAAGGAAAGCTGATTTGAAATCAACTCCTCTATCCAAGAGTTCAACAACCCTAGGTGATAGGTGGATTGGATGGAAGATTACTATAGGGATCAAATTGTAATATATCTTTAGACTGCAAGGCTGAATAGAAGAAGATGGTTTATGTCTTCTTCTAGAACTAGCCTTTCTCACAAGTCTTTCTGGATCTCAGAGAGGACTAACTGTGTCAGATTTAGAATGGGATCTAGTGTGCTTAGAAGGTGCTAGTTTGATACAGTGGAGTTGCCATGTGAAAGATTTTGACCTATTTAGACCTTTAATTGCCTTAAAGGAACATGAATAATATCGTTGACCTGGGAAAACTTAATGAAATTCGAATCCATGGCAACGACGCAAGATTGATGTTGTATCTCTGAGATGATAATGGTCAGCTATCATGCTAGGGCATCTAAGATAATTGTTTTGGGAGTTTTGTTTTAATTTGGAGGACCAATGTAGGAAACAAATTTAAAACAATGATGCCTAACCTTTTGAATCATATTAATATTTAAACAGAGGGATGCTATTAAAATTCACACAGTGACATAGCTTGCATGGTGGTGAGAAAAAATAGAGAGGTGGTATGACTATCACAGTCTTCAAATTGAAGATTAAATAATCATAAGTAAGAAAACTGTAGTGTCCTATCTAGGGTGCTAGACTAGGCTATATTTATTATCGACCAGGGTGCGTAGACTTAGAGGCATGCGTCTAAAGTATATAGACATAAAGGATTGTTAGCTAAGTCTAATCTACCTAGTTACAACACTAACATTCAATTCAAAAACGCTGTGTATCACTGTAAACCAAGATTCAATTCATTTATCAAACTAAAACGCTGTGTATCACTGTAAACCAAGATTTTAATCCCCTTACAGAGACACTATGCATAAAACCCCTGTTTAGCAATTATTCAGCATTCATTAACATTCATACAAGATAAAAACTATATGGAAATCGTAAGCATAAGAGTTCATGACATTGCTTTACAAGACAACCAAGGATCGAATCCCTTACAGGATACGGTTCACGATCTCAGTGATGATCTATTCAAGCACGATCACAAGCATAAATGATACGCATATCATAAACATAAACCACTCTAATCACCGCGTATATTTAATACCCTAAGCTGTAAATGAAAGAAAACAATAGTATATCACATTAACACAGGGCCCGTCCGCGTTCCAGAGGTATACTGGACTATTATCACGCAATTATCAAATCAACGCAAGAGATTGTGACTGCAACGATGTCCTTAATATTAAATTCAAAACTCTGTTTTCAAAACGAAACAATGATAATGATAAACTGACTGACTATCCAGAACTGTCTTTACATATGGTTCTACAACCCTCGAAAACGAATGTACATTCATGAGCAGGCTGTTGCCGCTTTTACCATGTCATGATTTTTGAAAATGTTTCTATCCTAAACTTATTTTAAAAAGGAAACAAAACTAAATCAATTTAGAATGCGTGCTGTTGCTGCCTTTGTCGCCAACATGCCATAGTTTGACTTTCGTTGACCGCGCATGTAGGAGGGTCGATTCTGCTGTGGAATAGGTATTCGTCCATTCTTGGACATTCTGCTTTTCATCCCTACCCTTCGCTCTAGCCTAGCTATCATGCCACATGTCAAACAATAAACCAATTACAGGATGTTGGAACTTCCTGTAGCCATTTTGCCAAAAATTCCTAATTCGTTAACATAAAACTCCTAAATCAATTTCAATGTAATTTAATAACTATAAGACTATTAACTAATCAATTTTCAAGGGATCTGAGAGATATATGATGAAAAGAGGTAGGTAAATGACATGTTTTAGGAGGAAAAAGGAGGTCATGGAATGGTACCAACAAAAACCTTTAAGCTATGTTCATAAGGTTTAACAAAATATGCTTAAGCTTACAACAAAAGCTGATGATATTATGATTTAGAGGGAATTAATAAACAAATAGTTTATGCAATTCATTATCTTTATAAATGATCACTTCAGAAGCTTGTAAGAATAATTGAAATGCAATTACTGCTACCTGGTTATCTTTGTAAAACATAAGAACATGAAGAAAACACTGTGAAATAAAACTGTAAAAACTTACAGAAAAACGAAACTATATGAATCAAAATTCAGAATCCATTTGCTTTTTTATTAATGATTCAGAAAAGTCAAGTAAACTCAATGCTTATAAATGCTTCTTCAAGGGTGCAACCCTTAATAACTCGTGAAAGAGAGTTATTTATAAAATCTGAGAACTGAGGAAATATCTTAAACTATTTTACAAAATAGGTAATTACAAAATCAGGAATATACACTGCTAGCCGATCTAGCACTATTTTGGTGCTGAGCTGTTTGATGATTGTTGCTGAAAAAATTGAAAACTGTTGAACTTGTGATGACTGTTCCTGTAAAGGTTGAATGCTGTTTGATCACCCTCTAGTCAAGTAAATCAGTTAATACTTCCCAACGCTTCTTATCTGGGATAGATATCTTGGTTACCCTTCTGTAAATTTCATCCATCTCTATATACTTCGTGAAAGTGGGTTTTACTGGAAATATATGCCTAATCTCATCTAAAATGAAGGTGTCCATGAGTGCATTTAACACCAGTCTTGGTGTTGCTACACCTCTTATGTTTGACACTGAAGCTGCATTGGTGCCTACCTCTGTAATTTTTCAAACATAATCCTCAATAGGCATTAATTTGTTGTTAATTACAAGCATAGAGGGAAAACCCTTGTTGGTCAAGGGTTCAATCCTACTGAAAAATCGCTGAACTATTGTATTCACACTGCTGCACTTTTCTTCCACCTGAAGGATGAGGTTCTTCTTGGTGATGATCTTCTTTACTTCTAGTATAGTTGATGTCCTATCATTTATCCCTAATTCAGCAAGCTCATAGCTTTTAGAATTGAGGAACTTGATTATATCAGAAGCAATTTCTGACATATCCTCAAGCTGTTTAGAAATTGTAGGAATTTACAGGGTAAGTTCCTCAGACAGAACACCAGAAGGACACCGCTCACAAACAGATCACAGATCAATACACCAGT
>APFE031730488.1:216937-232329 GCA_000404065.3 Pinus taeda | reverse complement strand
AACCGTCGGATCACTACATATCGTGACCGTCGGATTGTAAGTTACAAAATGTACAACGGTAAAGAAACACACTTTACCTAACTCTATACCTAACTCTATACTAGACCAAGTTGAACTTAACTATTCCTATGTGTCGGAATATCCTAACAGAAATACTATCAACAACTTGTTGAGCTTTCTCCAAGAGGTCTTTTTGATCAAATACTATCTTGATATGGGGCCAGATATCCTTAATTGCTTCAGTAATTTCTTCCCACATAATTTCTCTTGCCAAACCCAATTTGTTTCCAACGTAAGATTCTTTGAGTTCCCTTTGCAATGTTTCAATCTTACCTTTTTCTCTCTGTATCTCAGCTGCATGTGAAGTGTCTACAACTTTTTTCATATGTTGTAAATCCTTGAGTTCATTCTGCAACTTCTTGATTTCTCCTGTCTAAATAGACAGGTTCTGAACAGCTTCAGCAAGCTGTTCAACTCCTTCTGTTGCACTTGTAGTTGATGTTGTGGCTGAAGTAGAAACCCTGGTTATAGGGATTGCTGCAAGGGGTACTATATCCAATGGAGTTTGGGCTCTTTTGACAATTTCCTCTTTCTCCTTGACCAGTTTTCTCCATTTGCTCTTCCATCTGTTTTATTTGCAGATTCTGTTCCATGATGAGCTTTATCATGCTAGACTTTTGAGTTTTAGTTTCTTCAATCTCTTTAGCCATCAGGTCCTCAGAAATATCGACCTTTTTCTTCTTCACAAGTTCTTCTGCAGCATTTATGTTGGAGGGATCATATCCCATCTTCAGCACTAGATCTTCTAAAGTTTTGATCTTTGTGTCCTTTGCCAACGAGGATAATTTCTCCAACTTGAGATGTGACTGTGTGTTTGCTAAGGTAACCTACAATTTTGAAAAAACTCAAGGCAGTATGAGTTAAAGTAGAAGAAATCATCTGTCCAGTTTGTTTGTGCATCTCAATTTGATCAATTGGATGCACATCCTTTACATTAAATTCAAAAGAGGTCTACTTTTGATAATGTGCAATAGTCCTAGGTTGTGGAATCTAAGCCTGCAGAAAATCCATCTGCATTTTACCCTTCTCAGAGTCAAAGACTGAAAGAAGTCTGGCCTGAGAGCTGGAGGAATGTTTCCAAAACTGTGTGTAGGTGTTCCACTTCAACTCTTCATTCTTATTTTCGATCTCACTGAAAACATGAAAGATATCCTCCTCCTTGTCCTTCTAAATGCTTCCATTGGTCTGAATTACCTATTGTTCATGAGAAGTAGTGGAATGAGTTGGGGACTGGGTAGACTATCCACCAGACTGTGTATAGAGCATATTCTCTCCAAGTCCATCAAATGTGGTTTTCTCAGACTCATGTGTTTCACCAACAGTCACAAAGATCCTAGGTCTCTTTTTCCTATGGATAATCCTAAAGCCCTAGCTTGATGCTTCAATTGTAGGGGATGACTATTCTTCCCTTGCTCTTTTAGCTCTTTTTTCATGTGCAAGTTGAGTTTGCACATTTGAGGTAGAAACTGCCTGCTCTTCAGCTTCTTGGAGGGTGTTCCCTGTCCACTCCAACTGATTTTTGTATTGTTCTATTTCTGGCCTAGTTGTGTAGTGATATGCAGTAAACTTGTTCTCCACCCTGAGTTTAGAAGTCACTCCCATTGGGTCATAAGACCAAGTGAAACTGAGACCAAACTTCATTTCCTTTAGTAACCTATCTGCTTCTTCTCCTGCTGCTCTGGTATTGTAGATGAATGGACCAACCTGAGCTTTTAGCTTGAATTGAGATTTCTTCTTTGCTGCCACAAAGTGTACTTCATATACATTTAACATTTGCCTAATATATTCCAGTGCAAAGATTCTTATGGGGAGGTACTTTGGAAGTTTGTAGGGTGGAAGCTGACAACCATAAACCCTGACTTTTGTGTAGTTTTGGTAAAGATACCAATCTCCTGTTGTGGCTTGGTCGACCAATTGCAATACTTTGAAAATCTCATCACTGATTCTTGGTACTAGAGTGCTGCTCATAAAACTGATAGCTGGATGAATAAACAATTCTATGAACTATTTATAGGTAAACTCTTCTTTCTCCTTCATTCCCATTGTAGTCCAAAAGATCACTGATTGCTGGTTGCCTTCCTCATCTAGCTTCTATAAGGTAAATGGAAATTTGTCTCCCTGAAAATATATGAAAAGGTCTACAAGTACTGAAGCATACTTGAATGCTTCTTCAGTGTAGAACTAGACAAATTGCTCATGTATGGCTTTAGCTAGGAATTGGATGAAATTATAAATAACAGTGGGTTTGGAATCAGCAGAAAAGATAGATAAGAAACCTAGGATGGCATAATTAACATATTTATAAGAGTTATAACCAAGCAGATAGGACAAAATAGTGGTGATTTTCTTGGTTCTATCAGGGAACATGGATGAGTCATTAGGAGGGTTTCTTTTAGGCAGAGGACTATGAATGGCTAGGAAAAGTTCAAGAGTTTGGGATCTTTTAGTAAAATCTAGTTTCTCATAGGCTTCTATCAGGCTTTCATGGGAAAAAGGATGGGTTGGTGTAGTAGGGGCCTGGAACATCTTTTCAATGGACTCAACATTGATTAAACAGAGGATTTCTCTTGTGGGTGAAATGATTGCTCTTTGGCTGGGATCATAGGATTCATGGCATTTCTTGACAAATTCAGGTGCTTTGTGTATCTGAGGGAAAATTTAGTGGGGAAGGAGGGAGTCCGAAAGTCCTATTTCATTAGTCTGATCAATTAATTGATCTTCCAACTAGCAGTAAATTTCATATAAATCAAATTGAGAAGAAGTCTCAATGATTTTACAATCCTTGTGGACTAGGGGGTTATGGTGGAAGTCAACCTGTGGACATACAAGAGGATTTGGGATTTATGCAACTTCTTTTCCATTAGGAGGCATTTGATCAAATGAATTTGTAGAATGAAAATGATAGAAATGGAGAATTGGTCTGAAACAGAGTGATCACAGTAAAAACAATATGACTGAAAAAGGATCAAGTGGACCTGGATGTTGACTTTCTTATGAACAAGACAAAATAGCTGCTTAAGTGTGAGACCATCTTTGAGCTGTAAGGAGGCAATATTGAATGATAAATTTAGTTACAGAAATGAAATGTGTAACTGTTTTGATGGAGGAACAGGGATTTTAATGGAAAATTTGGAGCGGAGCTATTGAATGAACGGTTAAATCTGCCTTAATTATCCAACGGGATTAATTAACGGGTCTTTGGGACATAAATTCATGGGAGTTATGAATTTAATGAATAACGGATAGGTGGCAGTTGATTGGATGGAGGAAGTGACGTGGAGCAGACGTGGATGGAGACATGGAGCGGCGGTAAATGGTTACACGTAAATCGTGTTCGGGGGCAACTTGAGGTAGTAAGTCATTTTTGGATTTTAAGTCCTGAAAGACTAAAATGAGGCTAAGATGGTTTAAGGTGGTGGTTTTGGAAACTGCCCACTTTGGACCCCCCCCTCCCCCTTCGTCGATAAAGTTCGGATGACAAATGAGGGCCGAGGAGGGATGTGGGCCACATGATCTCAAGGGAGCACGCGGGATGAAAGGTAAGGTGGAAGGGATTTAACATGTGAGGCGGAAGTGATGGTGGGGTCATGATTTCGATGAATGTGATAGTTTGGTGTTATGGCGAATGAATGTTTGAAGTTAGGATATCACAAAATATATTGGTACTTAGAATCCATAGTTAATTTAAAATGCAACATCGTATGAAAGAATTATCCAATGTTACAACTTTCTTTTCATGCTCCAATAATTTCTCATATGTCTACCTACCCTTTATACTCCTAACATTTTCATTTATTCATCCGAGTGCATTTAGGATAGCAACTCAATATTTCCTTTTATTGACTAATCTACCTCGATCCCTTATTTCCTCCATTGTCTCAGATTAAACCGTTGAGCCAATTTTATTTGCTACCTATTGACAAACAATTTAAATAAAATCCAATCATGATTAAACTGTACAATTGGATTAGATGAACTAGTGTGGCATTTAAACAATATACACACAATTTTATTTTCAAAACTAAATTATACTAAGAGTAGTGGCATTTGGATTTGCAACACTTTCAGAGTTTATTATTTTTTTTCTTTTCATTCTAACCTAACATTTTATTTTTGCCTCCATTTTTTAGGGCATATATTCTATCATTTTATTTGATATGGACTCATTCATAAAAGTATCCCTAACATTTTTATTTAATATTCTTTTTGTCCATATCCTAACTTAACATTTTTTGAAATATATTTTCATTTTTTGACTAATTGATACTAACTTACCAAAACAAAAAAATGATACAACAACCACTAGAACTTAGATTTCCCCATACGTTTCCAAGTCCGTTTTGCTACTACATTAGCATCAGATCCCAAGTCTAGAATTATCTGGTCCATATCAAAATCACCAATTTGTGTAGTCAACCACATTTCTCTATCAGTCCTCTTCTTTCTCTAGTTCACCTTATTGAATACGCGTTGTTCCAGTACCAGCTTGTCTTTTCTAGTGCAATTATCTATCAATTCTTGGAGTCTTTCAACTACCTTCTGATCCCTCAATAGCTTCATGCATGTATGTAGAAACAATTTCAGCATTGTGAGATCAGATTTCTCCATCACATTGCTTTCTTCAAATTTCTCTCTTCGTGGGACTATTGGTTTCTGAGTTTTAGACGTAGAAGCACATGGATTCATAAAAAATTTCCTTGCCTCCATAAACGTCTGATTTTCTCTGTGTAAGTCAAATCCAACATTTTTTTCGCCAGCCCTGCAACCCATGTATCTGATTTACCTTCTACATTGTCTTCACTAGTGGATATACCACTTCGCGTTACTATATTGACACTAGGATTGTCTTCGCACGACTCAAATCTCATCATCTGAATGTTCTGCGTCAGCTGTTGATTCTTCTTTTCCTGCATCTTCGCTGTTAATACAGGACACTCTTCTATAACATGATCAAACTGCTTACAATATTGACAAGAAGGATGAGTTGGATTCTGACAGTCGCGCGCAAAATGTCCAGGTTCTCCACAGTTGTAGCATATGATCTTTCCCCAACCTATTCCAATGCCTCCTCCTCGTCCTCTTCCATGTCCTTGGAATCCTCCACGAGCCTTAGGTGATCCTTGATCGTTCTATGCGCGAGTTTCATTTTGCATCCTATACATCAGGGCTATGTTTATCATCAAATCATAGCTTCAACAATCTTGTTCATCATGGCCAACCGATTTGAAGAACGTGCTGAAGAGTTGCTTTGGTGGCTCCAAAAACTTATGTAATAGATAATAATTGCTTGTTGTATGCATTCCTAGCACTTGGAAAATACTACACCAGACGCTTGAACCAATGCTTGATCTAGCATAAGATTCTGATTTCAGTGGGTTAGGACCTCCCGCAACTATATAATCTTGGTATACAGGGAACTGATCTTTATAATGGCCTACAGCCTTGCACTTCGTGCACCAAAATTCAGGGTGTAGTCTTGACTGAACCTCCTTTCCCTTCTTTAGATCCTGCAATTCCCTATGGAGGCTTGCTAATTGTGATTGGATCTGTTGGACTTCTATATTTGTATCCTAGATTGGCAAAGCCTCTAGCTTCATCGCAATCTCTAATACTTTGGCCTGAGATCCGATCTTCTATTGAGACAAAGACAATCTTAAGTTTGAAAATAACGAAGCTATGTACCATTCCTTATGCTGTTCTTCTGAAATATGAAGATTAGCTTGTCTCAGTAAGCACTTCAACCTCTGATCCATATCCCACGTGGACTCGTTAGTTATCTTCTTGATCTACTTTATTTCAGTGACACATTGAGCTTCTGATTTCATCTTTCTAAATTCTACGTTCATTGCAGTCTTTATCTCAGCCAACATAGCATTTGGATTGGTTGTGCTATATTTGATATACCATGCAAGTGCTCTATCTTGTAGCACTGTAACCAGTTCCAATTTCTTCATGTCATTGTCAATGATCTGCTGCGCCTTCCACATAGCTTCTGCTATGAACCAAAACTGATCAAGATCCTCTGATCCCTGACCCTTGAATACCAACATTTTCACTATATTCGCCATACCAAAGAATGTAGGTGGAGGTGGAGGTGGGGGTGAAGGCGTAGGTGTATGAGGTGGTGACGATGGAGATGGGGTGGATGGATGTGTAATCCTAGAAGTTCCTTGAACTTCTGTTTACGACGCACCTCTAGGTGTGTTAGGGCTAGTCCTTTCTTCTTCACTGTCTGATTCACCCAACAAGGCACTGTACATGCCTTTAGTGTATTTGGCCCAATTAGATATGAATCTCTTTCCACTTCAAGTAGATCTAATCTGACCTTTTTAAACATCAATTCAAAGGCATAACACCATTTTCACACAAAAACATTTTAATCCAAGTTTTTAGCGATCTCAGGTACTTACCTCTTAGACCCTTAAAGAACCTGCGTTAAGCTTCACTATAAGATACAAATGTGTCAATTGCAATTTCAGTGATGAAACTGCCCAAAATACTATTGATGCAAAAGTCCACAACCCTTGCAACCTTATAATCAAACTCTTCAAGGTGCTTGATCAATTCAGGAGTCCACACAATAGGATCATCATGTTTCCAAGTAAGTTCGTTGTCTGCTAGCTTAGACAACCACTCATGTAATTCACAAGGGAATAATGAAAAGAAAATTTTGTCCTCTTCTATTTAGAGATATCTCTGTAACCACCTTTCTTTGGACCAGGGAAAATTTCAATTTTCTTGCCCTGGAAACTTGTTCAACTTCTGAACTATCCACTTTTCGATTTATTTCCTAGTTTGTATCCACGGACGCCACATGACACATCCCTCAGATAGATCCCAGTCCCAACAACATAACCATTTGTTGGCTTGAGGGGGCTTGGACCCATGTTCAAAGTTAGTTGTGCTAACCAAAAAAACCCTACGGTACCTCCTGCCCTTTCGGCAACAACCCATTTAGCGCAGACCTTAGTCTCACCCAAGGCAGTATCGGTGGATGCTAAAACTAGGTTTCTGCATCTAGAAGGTTATGTGATGTAGCGATGAGACATCTTCCTTAAATTAGGACCATATCTAGTCTTCGCGAACCCTTATCTTCTGAATCATAGGCTTAAAGTGATTTCTATTTAATTAGATCTACGAGCTTCTTTTAGGTGTTCGAACATGTATAAGTTACTAAACCAAAGTAGATCTGAATATTTGTGATACGATTAAAGCAATATAACAAAGAACTGAATCATAATTGAGCATAAAGACACAACATATAAATAAACACAAAATGCATAGATTGGCTTCAAAATTGCTTTAATACTTCAACTTTTCAATATATACACATCTTCTGACCTTACACACACAATTGCAGGGGCCCGTGCACTCAATTGCAGACTTACCAAGGTCTCCACATACTCAGTTGCAAGAGCCTTGCCCTTCGCTAAAATACAGACTTACAGACTCAAAATATTACTTATCAACTATCCATAAGCTTAGAACTAAATTGCCTAATGAATCCCTTTTATATCTTTTACATTACATTACCATGGTTCGTGAACCATGGATGAAGTTCATTGTTTACTTAAAAAAACCCATCCCTTTACAAAATAAGGGGCTTTGAACTTCCTAAAATCTCCTTTGACTCTTAACATTCTGCACGCTTTGCTCCTAAATTGCAGAGACTTTACACTATTACAAAATTTTACTCAAAATTTAGACAAACTTGGACCTGGAGGTCCCCATCCCAACACCAAGAACCCTTGCAAATATATTCAATATTTTTATCTTCATCAAACTACACAAAATTCTTATTGTCTTTTGGGTTGAATAACGTTCTCAAATTGAAAATATGATATCTATATACTTTGTAGAAGGACCCGAGAAGATAACAAAATTTACAAGCTAACATGATTACACAGGACATTTAACAACATTAGACTACGACAGAAAAAACATCACCCTTTGAGATAAGGCACAAAACTTAATAAAAACCTTGACTAGTAGCTTTGACCCCCTTAGAGTGACGAGTTCTCTTCTTATCCACTCTAGCTTCGGTACCAGATCCTCCAAATCCTGCTGCTCATTTGAGTTGTTGGAGACTTCCAACGTTGTCATGCGAGCACATAGCGAGTTGACCTCCTTCCGCAGTCTTTCCAGAGAATTCTCCATGTTTGCATGGTGATTTAGCAACTTTGCCTCCAAATAAATTTGGAAGGAGCACCTCTATCTTTCCACCATGTCCTCTAGTTTTTTAATAGAAGCCAACATCGCATGGGCAACATCCAAGAGCCTATATATAACTATGCTTGTGTTAAGATTCTCTTGAGGTGCCAAATTGCTTTCCATCTTTAGACAGGGACTCAGATCTGTGCTATCAATCGCTCTGATATCAATTCCTCCCACTTTAAACATATTTATCGATGAAACAGGAACTATTACCTCAAAACGGGTACTTGAGCCCAAAAACAAAAAAACATGAAAAAACAACCCAAAAATGAAAATTGTTTTTCTAGAACGATGTTTTTTTAAGGGTAAATTTTCAACATTTTTTTTTTTTTTTTTTAAAGTGGAAGTAAAAACCATTTTTTTTTTGAAAAATGGATGAAAAAAACACCCTTAAAAAAATTTCCTTTATTCTGGAATAACAAAAAAAAATCGGGTTACAATTTTGTCATTTTTTAACAATGGAGTTAAAGAGAAAATATCCGGACTTTGAAAAACTGTAAAATTCCAACAATTCTCGGATATGATGTTAAAGATAAAATACCATGTATCTAATCCTGATAATTCCAACTATTTCCATCCATGTTATTAAAGATAAAATATCTTAACTTTAAAAAACCTTGAAATTGTAATTGTTTTCAACCATAGCATTAAAGATAAAATATCATAATTCAAAAACACCTTAACATTTTGACAAATTTTCAACCTTGTAATTAAAAACCTTCAGTTTGTAACACATTTCAACCATGAAATTATGGGCATGACTAAAACAATTTTTAAAAATGAACAAGTAAATGAAATATTCATTATTCTAAGAGTAATTTTTAGCAATGGAGTTAAAGATAAAATATGCAGACTTTGAAACACTGTAAAATTCCAACAATTCTCTGACATGATGGTAAAGATAAAATATCATGTCTCGAATCTTGATAATTCCAACTATTTCCATCCATGTTGTTAAAGATAAAATATCTTGAATCTAAAAAACCTTGAAATTGTAATTGTTTTTAACCATAACATTAAAGATAAAATATCATAATTCAAAAACACCTTAACATTTTGACAAATTTTCAACTTTGTAATTAAAAACCTTTAGTTTGTAACACATTTCAACCATGAAATTATGGACAAATTATATAACTAAAACAATTTTTAAAAATGAACAAGTAAATGAAAGATTCATTATTCCAAGAGTAATTTTTAGCAATGGAGTTAAAGATAAAATATCTTGACTCTAAAAAACCTTGAAATTGTAATTGTTTTCAACCTTAGCGTTAAAGATAAGATATCATAATTCAGAAACACCTTAACATTTTGACAAATTTTCAACCTTGTAATTAAAAACCTTTAGTTTGTAACACATTTCAACCATGAAATTACAGACAAATTATATGACTAAAACAATTTTTAAAAAGTGAATGAAATATTCATTATTCCAAGAGCAATTTTTATTTCAAAGGATAAAACTATAGCTCTTTTCGAATTTTAGCCTAAGACAACTTATCCTATTGTAAGAAAAACCTAAAAATCAACCATCAAAATGAAGTGTTCTTTTTAATGAGTCATTAAAATTTCAACAATTTTAAAAGTATCATATACCAAATGATAACAATAAATAATATCATGACAATATCACTGTATAATTTAAAAAATCAACATTAATTTCTGATATTTATTTACTTTTAATCAAAATATCAACTTTTGTAGATTGAATATCACATACATTAAAGCATATAATCCAAAAAACATATAAATGACCCATAAATTCATGTAAGATCATATGGAAGTCAAAAATATTTATTTCAAGTTACCATGCAAACATCTCTAAAGACATGAATTTCTTTTAATTAAAACATTAAATCCAACAAACATAGAAATGACTCATAAATTCATGTAAGATCATGGAAGTCAAAATATTTATTTCAAGTTACCATGCAAACTTCATTTACATAAAATGTCTTAGACATTTATTCAAATCATCCATAAGATCTGCATACCATCAAAATCTACATCTTCAGATGAATGACTGGATACAGATGGAGATGACCACATTCTCCTCTTTCATCAACTAGAGCCCCATCTGAGTCAACATCCATGCCCACCATTTTAGGTTTCAAAAGTCTTCTAGATCTATGACTAGGTTCAGTAGACTCCCATCTCAACACTGTTCCTTCTGGTAGAAACTTCTTCAAAATATATATGGTTTTGAAGTGAAGAGTTCCTCCCTTTGTTAAATTAAAGTCATAGACAAGTATGTCAACATCCTCTAATTTTAATAGGTCTGTGCGGCGACGATTTATATTTGTACCCTTTTTTTCTTCTTCTGCGATTTTTTTTTATCAACTACCATCTCTGGCTTATAGACACCATTGAATGGGTGGGTATTTGTGGCATACCAATGTACCTCAACAACTGTAATGTCTTCATTTTCTTTAATGAATTTTATAACCTTCGCAACCCAAAATGGATAGCCAAGTGGATCTCCATATGCTAATACTGCTATCATGCAACCCTCCTTAACATCCTGCATAGAACCCCTGTAAAGGTCTTCCATGGCTTCATGTTGTGCACACGATCTTCTAAAACCAATACATATATTTCTCTTTCCTCTTCCCATTGAGAATTAATAATGCCTTGAGATTGTTGTTGTTCAACAATGTGTCTTTCCTCCTGTTCATTTGGCATATTTTGAGGCCAAATAAATGGAGTCTTCAAAAGTGTATATGCATTTCCTGATATTGAGATGATATCACTTTGATCATTGAAAAAAGACTCCCACCAAACTGAATCAACAACATAAAAGTAGTCATATGTATCTCTAGTACATTTTTTTTTTTAATTTCTTCTAGACATTCAGAATAATTTATCTCTCTATTATGCCTTCGTGAATTATTGAGTTCAACAACTGATTGTAATAATATTATCTTTGATGCAAATATTGGATGATCTGGAATGAACTTAAAAAATGCTAAATCTGACGGCGATCCCCATTCTACAACAGTTGAATACTTCTTGCCCCATATAAGTGTTTTACCATCAATATTTTTGATATGAAATTGATGCTGGAAGCTAATCTCATTAAGTTGTTCAATGCATTTCTCCTCACCATGCAATCCCAAAATAAAGCTTCGCATGTCAATATTTTCCTCCAACACATGAAAAACAGGCTCTAGAATATGTGCTTTCTTAATACATTCAATTAATGATGGAAGGCTCCCAACATTCTTCCTCCTCAATGTTATTGAAAAACGACTAAACATCCGATCAATATGGTCATGAGTGTGCCCAACAATAAGGAAACCAACCTTTACCTTTTTAAAAATTCCCAATTGAACAAGCATGTTTAGATATCAGAAAATAACTTGATTTTTATTTTCACGGCTTGTGTTGTCCAATTGCAAATACAAAACTTCAGGAAGAATACCAGACCAATGAGAAAGCACATCATGGATTATAGTTATGGTAAGATTTGCATCATTATGAATATTTGGAGCCATGGAGTAAACCCTTGGCAAGATATTCCCGTTAAATACCATACAACCAACCAAGTGAAACTGATTAAAATTTTCTTCCTGTAAATTTTTTGGTGTACGGACAAAATGTGGCAGAAGTGTTTTCTTTTGGTCCATGCCATCAATTATCAAACCCAAATATTTATTTGGATTATCATAACACTTTTTTCTATGTTTATACAATTTTTGTCTTTCACTTGTTTGCTGATTTCACTGCTTTTGAAGTGTTTTGACAATGGAATCTACACATAAAATAAAAGAAATCTATTAATAAATATATTTTCATAGTTAATAACTATCCAATTTTTAAAAATAATTTTATGAATGCATACCTCTTTCTGCCCCTTGAAATTTATCTCTTTTTTATTTAAGAGAAGCACATGTACTGCAAATCCCCATCCTTGTATTCTTAGGAATACAAACATGGTTGAATTCATTCCTCCATATCCTTGTAAAATATGAATATGTGATAAAATTAGCATCTCCTTCAACACCTTCTGCATATTCTCTATATAAGTTGTAGATTTCCCGTCTTGAGAAATTATCTGGAATATGTATTGTGTCTTTATTTGGCATACACTCTCCATGCTTTCAAAAAAGTCTTTCGTCCATGACATTGCTGTAATTGTTGATGGTCCAACCTCTCTTTTATAACATACTTCTGAATAGTATGTAGGGTCTTTTTCTAGTGTTTCTTGGGTTCTTGACAAATGAAAATTACCAACTAAATGCAACATTTTAAAAGCCTTTCTAAAGATCAATACATTCCCAATATGATAATCATAACATGCCAGTGTAGATTGCATGCAACCCACTGAAAATGAATTTTGCATGCTTTTATTCATTGCATGGAAAATTTCAGGGGCTAATATTCGCAAGTGGGCTAAATTTTCTATGATTTTCTAAAAAAAAGATTTGTCAGTTTTCCAATTTTCATAAAATGATTCACCAAATTTTTACAAATATAAATAAATTTATATTAAAATCGTCAACATTATATAGAGAGTATATATAAAAATAATTATAAATTTGAATAATTTTACAAATACATCAATAAACATTTTATAGTTTCATAATAGTGACTAGTAAGATTCGCCAATGTTTTAAAACTTCATGATAATTTTCCATCCTTAAATTTTCCCTGATTCATTGACAAATATTTCTTCCTTCGCTCCAAAGCAAATTTGAAATCCATATGTTTTAAGCACTCTTTTTGACAACATTCACTTGAAATCAAATCATCAACATAACTTCTACTTGTGAGATATTCTGTCTTATCCTTTGTATAACTGGAATATTTTGGATTGATATGAAAAGGTCTACTCTTACTCCTAGATACAATATTTTCTTGCAACGTCTCCCTTATTCCATTATTATCTGTAGAAGCATTTTCATCATCAATATGAGGAATATTATATTGGTGAAGATAGTTAGAAAATTCATCACCATCATTACTTGGAAAATATTCATTACCATCCTCACATGAAGGAAATTCTTCACTACCAACATCTGCGCTTTTGAAATCTTGACTCAGACGAGATTCTTCACCATATTCATCCCTGCGTTTGAAAATATCCCTTGGAGGACTCAATTCATCATCACCACAACTACCTTTGAAATACTTAGAGAAAATGCATTATTGACATTTGTGACTCTAAAATTATCATTTGCAAGAAACTCTTCATCCTCCCCTTCATCACCAGTGCTCGCATAATCCTTAGGATTATGACTAAGTGGAAAATATGACTCTCTATTCATAGTCAAATTATCATTTCCACGAAATTCTTCATCCTCCCCTTCATCAGTGGTGGTTTCATAATCCTTGGGATTAGGAACAAGTGGAAACTTTGAATTTCTATTTAATGGAAATTCTTCATCCTCCCCTGCATCCGTGGTGCTCTCATAATCCTTAGGATTAGGAATAAGTGGAAACTTTGAATCTCTATTTAGTAGAAATTGTTCATCCTCGCCCTCCCCTTGATTAGTGTTGCTCTCATAATCCTTAGGATTAGGAATATGTGAAAACTTTAACTTTGCAAATTCTTCATCCCCTCTTCATCAGTGGTGCTCTCATAATCCTTAGGATTAGGAATATGTGGAAACTTTGACTCTACAAATTATTCACCCCCCCCTTCATCAGTGGTGCTCTCATAATCCTTAGGATTAGGAATATGTGGAAACTTTGACTCTCAAATTCTTCACCCCCCTTGATCAATGCTGCTCTCATAATCCTTAGGATTAATACTATGTGGAAACTTTGACTCTGCAAATTCTTCATCCCCCCCTTCATTAACGCTGCTCTCATAATCCTTAAGATTAGGACTATGTGGAAACTTTGAAATTGCAAATTCTTCATCCCCCCTTTCACCAGTGCTGCTCTCATAATCCTTAGGATTAGGAGGAAGTGGAAAGTTTGATTTTGCAAATTATTTATCCCGCCCTTCATTAGTGGTGCTCTCATAATCCTTATGATTAGGAGGAAGTGGAAACTTTGACTCGGGAAATTTTTCATCACCCCCTTCATTAATGTCGCTCTCATAATCCTTAGGATTAGGACTATGTGGAAACTTTGATTCTAGAAATTCTTCATGCCCCCCTTCATTAGTGCTGCTCTCATAATCCTCAGGATTAGGAGGAAGTGGAAAAATTGACTTTCTATTCACAGGAAATTATTTTTGCTACCCTTCATCAATGTTTCTCTCATCATCCTTGGGATTAAGACCAAGTGGAAAAATTGTCTCTCTATTCATAGTGAAAGAATTCCTATTACATACATCAAAATGAATAGGGTTGTTGCATGACGAAGATGTCGATGCTGAAGAAAGAAAAACTTCACTATCAGAAGAATCTATGACCTTCAACCAGAAGATGTTGAATGATACAAATGCACTCTCTCCCAATGACAATATATAACTTAGAGATTGAGAAGAAGTTCCTCTAAAGTTTTTCTCGAAATTTTTCGCCGAAAATTTTCCCTCAGTTTGCCCCCCAAAACTTTCGGAAAAATTTTCCTCAAAAAGTTTCATTTTAAATATTCCTCAAAATTTATTTATATTGACTTGAAAACATATTATGAACTTTTGGTTTTTGGAGATTTCACCTATTATCCATTTCAAAAATATTGATAGAAACTCAAAATGGTTTTTCTATTTAATAATTAATTTAACATTGATATGTACTAAATTAATTTTTATAATTAATATATTTTTTTTTATCATAAAAATGCACTAACCTAAAGCCTTATATATATATATATCTATATATTAATATAATATATATATATATAAGTTTAATCCCACATTCAAGAAACAATATATCATTCCCACAATCATTGCTATAAAATAAAATTCTTCGTTTCTATTCATCACATCATATCAAGTCTTCTAAGTCTTGTTAAAAAGTTTGGAGCGATTTTGCGGAGGAGTTGCGAAGGAGATGCATTGTTATAGATACCACATGAAGGAGCTGCATTGTTATAGATACCACATTCAACGAGAGTTTTACATTCAACGAGAGTTTTACATATTTTAAAGGTTAGTTATGTTTCTATCTCAACTATTTACAGATGAATTTAGGGAAATTTTGTGTTTTTACGGGAAAAACCACATA